>JAOEHX010039450.1:0-25151 GCA_025448015.1 Bolborhynchus lineola | reverse complement strand
AGTTGTGAATGCTCCATCGCTGGCGGTGTTCAAGGCCAGGTTGGACATAGCCTTGGGTGATATGGTTTAGTGAGAGGTATCCCTGCCCATGGCAGTAGGGTTGGAACTCAATGATCTTAAGGTCCTTTCCAACCCTTACTATTCTATGATTCTACGGTTTACTTCAACCTTAAGTGGCTTATTTTGGTTCTTATATATGTGAATAAAATCGCTTCTTACCCTTTCTTTTTTCCTTTCCCATCAACTTAGGTTAATTTTCAAACAGGCTTTTATGATGAAAAGATGTGATTAAATTAAATTGCAGCATAACCTTTAGGTTTAGGTTTTGAAATGAAATGTTTTCTTTTAAAAATACAGAAATGGAATATTTCAGTATTTTCAACAGATTTTTCGTATTTTCTATCTGAAATTGTTTGTTGGATGCAGTCTGAATTTATGTATAATTTCAACTCATCACGGGCATACTTTTTTCCTAAATCCACTCTTCTCTGGAAAGACTGTGCTAATGAATATTTAGTTTAAGATGCAGGAGAACTGCTGAAGTCCTTAGAAGCATTAACAGGAAAAATTTCACAAGCACATGTATGCTGCCATCATAGCAAAGTTCATGTGACAACCATTAGCTAATCCTTTTTTGCTTTCACTGTTTTTACTTGGGCTCTAGCCCCTTTTCAGTATACATGGATATGTGGTCACCTGTCCCCTGATATTCATTTGACTGCTGCAAGAAAAGTGGTGAATCTGTCATATGCTCCCAAGGAAAAGGGCAAAATGTGGTTCAGACTCTTCCTGATTACTCCTAAATATAAATGACTTGAATATTTCTGAAAATTGGAATTGCAATGCAACTTTCTCAACTGTCTAGATGTGAACAAACTACTAAGCTAGAAAGCTGAGTCAATGAAATAGTCACAGCTATTAAATTAATGACTAAGGAGGTATAGCTACTCTATCTCACGGCATAGTATTAACTTGGTGATCAGGAAAATATTCTAAAACCTAGGGGAACTGGTTTTACATCCTTTCAGGAAAACAAATCCATGTGGATCATTTGAATTAAAACCAGCTTTAGCTGTTTTCAGTGCAGACCCTCCACAATTGAGTGATCTGAGCCTCACGGATCAGATAAGCAAGCGGATGTCTAGTTTTTCAGTGTGACAAGACTAGGACAGGAGAACAGTTGTCTTGTGAATGGGTAAGTTTGGGTAAGTGCTGTGGTAATCTCGAGACGCTGTGACTTTCTTCATGTTTCTAAACACCCTGAGGCTAGATTTTGTCTAAATCCTTGCTTTATGAATCTAGGCCCATCCAGACTGTGCACTTAAGAATATCTTGAGTAGAAGTTATTCCCCTGATAATCCGTATTTATTATATTTAACATCTCTACTAAAAGTATTTATTCAAGTCTAGCATTTACTGATATAGCACGCATGTCTGTAACACAAACTTAGCTTTTAGAAAACAAACAAAAAATTATTTTAAAAGGACAACATGAAAATAGGTGCATTTGAAACATATATGCTGAGTCCCTGCTGAGCTCTGGGCTCCCTGAGCCTTAGAGTTACCATAAGTAACATGCTAGATGCCATATCATCAAAGACCAAGACAGCAGCACAAAAGTAGCTGTTAAAGACTTTCCTATGCCTTCATTTTCTGCCATTCATAGTCACTGTGTCCTCATCAGGTATGAGCAGTTACCAAGATCAGACATCACGCAGCTTGGAAAACATGCATCTTTTGTCTCTTGGAGGAGACAAACAACAGCATCTAGACTTCTCTGAGGTGGGAAAAACATTCTGTTTAGTTGATAAAAGGCATAATGATGGATGCCTTATGTCAGGTATCTCATGTAGATGTTCTTACTTTTCTATGCCAGATATCATTTGCTTAGACATTCTGCAGAAGGCTTATTTGTCCAAAAGACACATTGATTTGTAGCTGAGGAATGTGGGTATAGTTTAGGTCCATGATTTTACAAAGATCTTCAGGATTTGACCTCAGCCTATTTTTAAGGCACACATTTGCTGATTTCTGTATATGTACAGAAGTCTTTCCTCAACATCTAAACAATCTCTGCAAAGATTAAAAAAAAAAAAAAAAAAAAAGCAAAGAATCATTGTGAATCTATAGATTAGTCTTTCATGTAATCCCTGTATAAGGAAAAAAAAGAGGGGATTAGATTCTGGTGAGGATTTATCTCTAGTAAGGAAGTTAACACATAAACCAGGAAGTTTGCAAATTGCTGAGCCAGCATAGTAAATTTTCCCAAAGTTCCCAAACCTCCCTGCTCCTTACCTGTTTGTCCTGGGTTCAGCACTGGGACACTGTGTTCCAGAGAACTGATGCCTGACCTTTAAGAATGAGAGTACAGGCATGTGTGAAGTCAGTGTGCTTGAAAATATTTCCAAAGTAAAGACCTAGGCAAGGGCAAAATAATCCTTGAGGTGAACATCAGCTACCCAGGATTTCACTGACAGTTAGCAAATGTTATCCAGAACTTGTGGAGTATGTGGCAAATTATAAACGATAAAGATGAAAAGCACTGAAAGGGATGAAGAGGGGGAGGAGTAAGAAACCAGACTTCTAGTAAGCTAGTCAGCTTTATTTATTTTATTTGTTCTGTTTCATTTTACCCCATTCTAGCAGTAGGAGAAAATGCTTAACAAGTGCCTGGAAGATGAGAAGGTTAGCAAACAGCACATATGGTGTTCCCAGAAACAGTATGTATATCATTCCACAACATTTTCTTTCTTAATAAGGTAACTGAACTGGCAGAGAGCATCAAAAGCCTTATTAACGTTAAAGGAGAAATCAGCTACTGGGTTGAGTTTTTTTAGTATGTCCTGTCACATTCTATAAACAAGCTGAAGAAATAAGGGCTATCATAGAGAAAACTAGGTTGGAAAAGGGATCTGGAGCATAAGTTCTCTGTGGCTGCACCTCTGATGCAGAGGCCTACATGGGGCTGGATTTCTTCTTACCCCTGTGAATCCTCATGTCCTCCCGGCAAAGCTGCTTCCTATCCAGTCAGCCCCCAGCCTGTACTGTTGCACAGGGGCTTTCTACTGGGGATGTAAAACTCAAATTTGTTTTGGATCAATGTTGAGTTTCTGCCAGCCCATTCCTTCAGCCTACCAGCATCCAGTGAATATCAGCCCCATCCTCCAAAGCTTCACTGAAATATTGACTCCTCTTGATCCCAGTACATACACAGAACTTGCTGTCTATTATCCACAAATTTAATGATTTTTCTGCTCGTTGATAAAGACAGTATTTCCCCCAATACTAACCCTAGAGAAATGCTACCATTTGGCTGACAATTGGTCTTCATGCTGTTGTCACATGCTTTGAGCCCAATGGGCCAGCCAATTTTTACCCACCTTGAAGTCCACCTACTGGTATCCTATCTTCTCAGTTTGCCTGTAGTATAGCACAAAAACCTTGGTTCACAGTGAATATAAAAAGGTGGTTGAGAATAAGTTTTTAGAAAGTAATCACTGGCAAATGAGCAGGAAAGTGAGATTCCACATAGGATCTCTTCTTATGAGACATCTGAGACCATCTCCTTTTCCAAATTTTTGTTATCTTAGTGGATGTCTGAGCAGGAAGAACTTATATAAAACTAAGAATGACACCAAACTCAAATGCTCTTGCAAGAACCCCGGAAAAGAAGTCAAAGTGATGATACAAAAACTGCCAAAGGTTCTCCCACAGTGGAGGAAAATAAGAGATGCTAATTTCTCACTCAATGTAGCATGCCCATAGACTCAGAGACATCAGGGCTTCGAGACTTACAGCTTTCCAGAGAGGCAGGAAAAAGATCAGTTTTGGAAGACCATGTCTGATAACCAGGGAAGTCTGTGTGTAATTCACCAAGTTGGAGAGCTGTGGTACACAGCACTTGGAATGAAAACAATTGTATTATCATAATTGTGGTATTCCACAAATATATATTTTGTGAATGTGTGTGTGTCTCTTGCTGTATGTGTTTGTAAATTTAACATGTGTTCCTTAGTAGTATGACTACAGACAAACCCCTTATAGGAACATTGGGATTCTTCATTCAACCTTGACAAAGAACCCAGATGTCGTTCCATTGTATGTCCTCATCATGTTAGAAATGTCCTCTTTTCCCTGTAAAACCCATGCATGATAGCTCTGTAACCTGTTATTTGGAGAAATAATACTTCCCATTTCCTCCTCTCCTTTTCACATGAAGAAATAAAAAGTGGGTAGGAGTTCTGTGAGAAGATAAAGCAAGTTTCAGCTCTGTTTGGGTACAATCAGAGAACATTTCAAAGGTCCCACTGGACAAGGAAGTAGCTTCACAAGACCATGACAGCTGAAGACAAGCAAAAAAGTGATTTTGTCTCTCCCTTTTAGTGTTATTCTGCTTAGAGAAACAAGACTTTGTTTTCACATATTTGTTACAGACAATGACATACTTAACTTTATGATGATACAAAAGATCTTGAAACTGCCAAAAGCCGTGAGTTATCTTTTTACAGTCACATGCTGCTATTGAAGATCTGTTTCATTTTGTTGAAGCTTTGACATGAAGATACCACCTTTAAAATACGATAAGGTAAATGTCTGTAATCATTCAGCTTTCAAGGTCTGTGAGATTGCTGGCTAAGGGTGAGCTGTGACAGCTCTCTAGCAGGTGATGAAGCCATGAATTCATTTCCCCACATGATTTCAAATAGTAAGCTCTTACAAGCTGTAGCAAAAGTGCTCGCTTACTTTAAGCATTGAATGTTGTCCCATATATAGAAGAGAAAAGACATGCTGCTGCTTTCATAAATGTTCTTCTGAATTATAAATGGTTACTTAATAGATATGAAAATGTCTCTCACCTTCACTGAGATTAGCTGGTCTTGAAGAGGCTACTTCACTATCAGAAACAAGTGGGAACCACCACAGAAAGTCTTTCCCACAGCTTGTCAGGGTCAAGTGACTAGCTCTGAGAACTCATTATGGCCTCTAATAAAAGCACAGCTCTTGCTTCTAATCACAGAACCTAGTTTAGCACAATTCCTAATTTAAACACATGTAAACACATGTAGGGATATAAACCCCAGAAGTTATGACCCAAGAGCACTTGCAATTGGAAGAGGTCACTCAGACACATGGAAGTTTTTGATTTTAATCTGATCATTGACCTCCATAGCACTGAACTTTATGCAAAGTGAGCCCTAAAAACTTATGTAGACAAGATGCTTGTGGTTTTGGAAGTTTTGCTTTTTCTCCTGATTACAAAGTAAGAGCCAGGAAAATAAACTTTTAAGCATCAAGCATTAAAATGTAGTGAAGTGTAAATGTGAAGTGGTGAGCAATCAGGTTCAGCGCAGATAAAGATTGAGCAGAAGTCATGAGTGGTTTTGCTATGGATTGTGGAAGATGGGGCTGAAAATTACTGCTGAAGCACAGTTTGGTGCTGAAAGCTGAACACTCTTATTTGATAAATCTGTTAATTTCATATATTTAGTTTTACCTTCTCTTTTTAATGACAAAGAACAGTTTACCTATGTTTCGTACTCTTGAACACTTAACACATTAACAAATATCTGTGTATTCATTTTTCCATTTGTGTTTCATCATTTCACTTTAGCTCAGTTGGATCATTGAGACTTTTTGCAGTGGCAATGGAGACAGTCACTTGTCAGTGATTTATTCTTCGCAAATTTAGGTCAACTTAGTTGTGTCTCTGCTTGTGAAAAACTCTCCTTTTATTTATCAATAATCTCATGCAAGACAACTTGTTTCCCTCATTTGACTCTTACCTCCTAGCCAGGTAAAAGTACTCCTACAGTGCTGTTCCTAGTGTACTAAGAAGAATCTACTAACAATATTTTTGAGGCATCTGTTTAACATGATTGGTGCTTCAGATTCTTTTTCAACATAACAGACATAATTTCTGTTGCAACATTAGTGACATTAGTAAATTCTCAGCTCTGTGAATGTTAATGTAATGAACTGTTAGTACACATTATTATTCTATGCATTGTGGTTAGAATGAAATCTTTCTTTTACAGAGAGCTCCATGTACTCACACTCATCATGCTAAGAGGAAACAGAGATTTAGCCCTTTTGTCTGTAAGTATTACACCGTACTTCACCTTTAGATTACTTGTGATCTGTCAAAAAAAGCTCCATTAGTCACCTAAAGGAATTGTGTACTACAAAATAGTGATAGAAGAACATCAGCCACAAAGTCCTGATGATTTAATAGATGCAAACAAGTAGGCAAGCAAACAAATAAAAGCAACTTGGACCTTTCTGCTTTCATATTTTTATCACTTTTCATTCAAATGGAAGTTTTGGCATTTCATTATCAGCATAAAATGGAGTCAAAGACACATTTCTACTTCATTATGTGCCGCAAAAAAGGATTGTATGACAGAGAACTATTTTCCATCTCTCATGTGGATATGGTCATTATTTACTGGAGGCTATTTTGTAACACAAAGACCATCTGTCAGTAAGCACTGAAAACACTCAATCATGCTGGCTGTTATTGTTAAAATGCCACAATCAGTGACTGCTGTGGGGGATCAATAAAATTTTTTACACTAAGAACGATTACATATTTAGAAGGCCAACTTAATTCTCATTGGAGTTGGTATAAATCCAGAGCTACTTCGCTGGAATCCAGGTATCATCTCTAGATTTATAGCAGGATTGCAGATGTCAGACTTTGACCCAGACCTTTGATAGGACGATATCAGGGAAGGATCTTTTTTTGAAACAGCTATTTTTTTGAAATATCCATAACCGAAAAAAAACAGATCTACATTAAATCTTGCAAGGAAAAGAACTGAGACCATGGTTTCTTCCCACACTGAAGGAATAGTTCAGAATTGTGTTCTCCTATTCTGCAGAAAGGTAGATATAATTATTGATATTCAATTGCAGTTATGCTCAGTAAGCTTTCCTTTTGAATGTTGTGTCACATTTCTTTGGGCACACTTGCTCAGGAGCATATATGTCCAAATGAACCACCAGCAGCATTATCAAACCCTAATATTACAACTGGGTATAATTCTTCACAAACCTGTATAATTAAACCTGTCAGGGAAAGCCTGGAACGAGATTTGTTCAAATGCAGCTGTGTGATTACAAGTACATCTCTAACATTTTTTATATATATATAAAAGTAAGGGGTGCCCTCAGGGTAGCATAATGAGTGAGAAATATGGCCTATACATTGAAGATCATATGCTACACAGGGGTAGGAAAACATTTCTTAATCAAGAAATCCCTACTCCATATCATTTATTATGACCATGGGCTATAATTACTTAGCCTACTAAAATGCTTAACTCAGTTAACAATTTAGTTAGTGAGTGTTAGATATTTCAACTGAAGGAGGAACAGGAAGGCAAAAGGAGGGAGTGACGGGGACACTCTAGTATTGAAAGAAGCTGAGTATCTCCAAGAAGTCTTTGTAAACCTCAAATCTTTTTGATTTCATGGGCCATTGAGGAGCTTTCAGATTCTCAGCATTTCACACAGAAAGCTCTGACATCTGGTGGAGCTGGTCCTTATGGTTGCTACCTCAGAAGCCTCATTCCCTTGTTAAATCCTACCTCACTCATTTCCTGCTTCCCTTCGGTGCCTTTCTGACAAATGCCATGTGGCACACAGACTTTCAAAACAGGAGAGCTGCATGCAAGAAGTCTGATGCTTCCTGCAGCTTCATAAGCCCTTATCACCCCATCACGTGCATGAGACAATGCACAAAGTGCTAGTGTTGCAGGGACAAAGAAAGGGAATATCCCAGCAATGTGGCCTCACATAAAGGACACAGTTCTGCATGGTCCTTCCCTCACTCTATACATGCATAGCATGGAGTGTGAGGAGGATAAGGGAAGCAGATTAGGATATTTCTGTCATGTGGCCTAACAAAGCCATTCTCATTGGAATAACACATGCCTGTACTCACAAGACATGAAAAAATATAGCTAAATGGACAACCAGAAGCATTTGCTTTGGAACCTCTTCATTCCAGCTCTACACAACTTCTACATGCCCAGAAGCAAAGATCTGAAAGCAACTGCACCTTCCTACCCCTCTGCCACTGCCTCAAGAAAGCATGAAAGCCACCCTCCCAAAGGGCCATGAGGTGTCATTTTGCAGCTGCATGTAACTTACCTGTCTTTAGAATATTAAACCCTTACTTCTTGGATTGCACGTGGTTCTTATGAAAGGCTAGCATTGTGTGGGCTGAGTAGGCCTGGAGAGATCACCCAACTGGTTTGGAGGATGAATGTATCCTTTGCTCGCCTTCTCCAGTCTGTGAGCTTCCCATGGACTGATGATAATTTATCCAAACCTGGGTATTAGCCACAGTTTGTTAGCCGTCTGACTAAACAAGTTGCGTCTTGTGGCAGTCAAGCTCCACAGCCAGTCATTTTTGGCTCTGTGTGACTGGTCCCCTAAGTCACAACTGATTATTTCAGTTTCACACTCAGATGACACAAGCTTTATAAACATACACAAGCTTGATTAAATTGCTAAGCTTTGACTCCTAGGCTGACAAAAAGCTAGAAGCATGGTAAATAGGGAAGTCCCACAGCAATGCAGAAGGCAAGGACAATTTTATTGGCCAGATGCCCTTAGGTGCCATGCTCTTTCACTTCAAATGTGGCAATAATTCAGGGAGCCTTAAGCAGAAGATTTTAAGGGCTTGTGGTTCTCAGTTTTGAGAAGAATTGATCAGAAGATTTATTAACACACAGCAAAATGATTAATGGAAATAATACTCAGTAAATAAGCCCAGAGAGGTTCAAATAAATTATGCTTTATCTGTTCATTTGCATGAATATTGCCTTCAACTTCTTATGTGACTGCTAACTGCTAAAATAACCTATGAGATGATGTATTTACTATGCCTTTGTTACATGATACCTAATCTGAAAACAGTGCTGCCAATGAACTGTCTTCAGTTAAGATGTGACACCGTATGACATTTAGCTTTTGTGGTATGATGAGCTAATGTGACCTGACATGAACATATGCCACATACCAAAGGTCAGAATAGATTCAAATGGATGTGCCTTCTTTTAGCCTGGCCAGTCACTGTCCATTTGTAAGAAAAGTTTCCAAACCGCCACACATTTCCAGCAGCAACTGATGGCCACAAAGTAGGTGTATAAATTCCTTGGCAGCAAAGCTTACTACCCACTTATCCATAACACCTTTCTATCTAATGGAAATTGATTAGAAAATACTTCACCTCAGAAGATTTACTTATATGCATGCTTATTTTTGGGCAACTGCCTGATTCAGAGAGATGATGTTTATACTGAAGGGCATAACACCTCTCCCTTGACATCCACTACTGGCTTGTGGAAGAAGAATAAATATATTGTCTTTATTCATATGGCCTGGGGGATCACTTCTGTATGTCTTCGATGGTACCCTCCTTCAATCAGTCCTGACCCTCCCATTCATCTAGGGGACTTGTTGAAACTTTCTTTCACTATATTCTTGCTTATATGCCTGAATATTCTTTGGTTGAAGACTATAGCCTGGGGAGGAAAGGCAGATGGTATGTGCCTAGATTCAGTTTCAGGGATGCAGAAGCTGGCAGTCACTTTCACATCCCACAACATCGGCGGAGCCAAAGTGACTTCCCAAAACTGGGACTTGCACGGAACACACAGACACCCAAGTCCAAAGCTGTGATCCTGCTCAGCTGCTCAGATTTTGCTGAATTCCATTTCAATATTTCAGTTTAAACTTTTCCAGATACATTGAGTAACACCTCAGTTCATGCACAGCCCTGCTCAAGTCTTCGCAGATGGGAACAAGATAGTTTCTATTCTGTAGCACTAATGAGGAATTATAAAACATGGTTGGACCTTGGCATATGTGTTCCCTAGGAACTCAGAGACATTTCAAATGCAAAGGTTAAGGCTCTTTACAGTGCTGAAACATATAAGGTTGGAGGTGAGAAAGCCCAATCATCTTTTCATATACTAATTCAGGACCAATAGGATCTACTATCTGCAGATCTTCACTGACAGGTGAAGTGACTTGCTGTTACACACTGCTATAACTCCAGTTTTGTTTTCATTCTTTCCACCCTCCTAACAAGTTAGAATGTTTTTCTGGTGCCCAAAATAATTGGCTTGTATTGAAAATTATTATTTCCCCCTGTCTTCACCTGTGACTACACAGATTTGTTGCTTATTTTTCCCTTTATACTGCATTTTGTATAGTGTGTCATCACACTGAAGTCTTACTTGAGTGAAAGAATTTAAAAAAAAAAAAAAAAGGAAGAAACCAGAGAGAAAGGATATTTCAGTAGTGCATTTTAGAAGAAATGCCCATGGCTTTGCATGTTTTAACATAGTGTCCAAAATTATTTACACTATGAACTGTAGCATTTTGAAGCCAGATCTCTTAATATATTACTGCTGAAATCAACAGATGTCTTTGTAGGTCTGGATGTCAAGCTGTGATTCCTCTTACTTAACTTTAACTGCCTAACAGTGAGATGAGCACTTCAAGATTTTTACATTGGCTGAGAGGCAAGCACATTTAAAAAGTAGTTCATTTCATCACCTTGATACCTGCTTTAGACATCCAATGTTCACAACAGAATCAGGTTGGACAACAAGCTTAGATCATACACTGAACTTTCAGATGCTACATATGAGGAGAGGTTAACCTCAGCCCAAGTATGTTAATAAAAACATTTTATGAATAGATACTTCACAGTTATTAGGAGAGAAAAGAGCAGCATATTTTCCACCCACTTGTCTGATCAAGATTTGCATACAGACCTTGTTTGTGATATAAAATATGTTACAATACTGAGAAAAAAAATTATCATCTGGAAATGTGATATTGGTAGGAGTTAGGTGAATTAAAAGAAGTGCTTTTGCATACCTGGTGTTATCTTCTAGCCTTCAGGATTTTAACTCTGGTGTGGTCTTTATTTGTCCTCCACTCTGTTGAGAAGAAACATACTTCTCATTTTCCATGCTTCCTTAGCCCTGCTCAGATAAATCGCAAAATCTGAAACAGATTTGAAACTGTCATTTTTATATTCATTGCCACTAATTATTCTTTCAGTTCTTTGATTGTGCTTTTGATACTTCTAGTTCTGAAAACTCAAACTGGTTTGGTGGCTTCTTATTTTTATTTCCTTCTGACATAAATGACAAATGTGATGTATGGCACATTCTCAGAGGAGAAAGCAGAATATCAAGGAAACTGATTCTGAGAATGTTTTAAATAAGGAAATCATTCTCAGGATCAAATATTAGAGCGATGAGTCAAAAATGGTTTTGTTTTCCTCTTTATAATCAATGTAAACTTAATTGGATGCAGTATATACTTTTTTATTATTGATTTTTTTGTTCTTATTCCTGGTGACTGCTGGTTTTCTAGCATGTCCCAGGCTTTTTTTGGTTATTATTTTCACCCATATATTTTGGTTGGTTTTTTTGTTTGTTTGGTTGGTTGGTTTTTTTGCTTCTTCCCATTAAGCTGCGTCTGAATTCTTTTTAATAAAAAAGTAATCACAAATAACATGTTTTATCTAATTTTATAAATACATTTAATTCTGTGGATCATCAGAATGGTTACTAGGTGTGCAACATCTTCTCCTGTAAAGGACCCTCTAGGGTCAAACAGGGCTGTGTGGTGAATCCATATGCGTGAATTGTACAGATGAAGTTCACTTTAGCCATCAACACAATCACAGAAGAGCTTTTAATGAACACTCAGCCTATATGAATAAAGAAACACCTGGTAAGCTGAGATCTCTCTTGACTGAACAGTATCTTTAAATACATAGGACCAGAGTCTCCAGAAAACCTGAGTAAGTGAGGAATAGGTATAAGATTACATGCTAGCTCTTGATGTGGCTGAACATATGAGCCATGGTCCCCCGTGCAGACTGTACATGCTCTGAAATCTCTTAAGATCTGTACTGAGTGTTAAGACATTGAGAATATTGCTATTCTCCTGCTGTCCTGACCACTTGCTGCCCACCTGCCAGCCACCTTGTATGGGCTTGCTTGCTGCCATGTTCAGTGGTTTAGAATTTACATTCCAGGCACAGAGAGGGCTGGGAACAACAGAAGAGGAGGAAACATAGCAAAGATCCTGCATACCCTTTGTTAGGCAAATCCTAATTGCTCTGATACCCCAGTGACAGCTTCTGGCTACCAGGGTCTGCACCTTTTTAGAACATTTCATGTAAGCCTAGATGACAGATAAGCACTCCAGCAAAGTGAGTTAGTCCATCCTATTTCCTTATCAATTCTTTAGATTAACACTCACTGCAGCTGCTATTCCACAAGTAACTTCCCGATGAACTGACTGTGCAAGGCTGCACATTGTGTCATTATTTGCTGGAAGGTAGCATGGAAAAATCTTTATCACAGATCATTTAGATATTAGAATAAAAATATATTTGAAATTCATCACTTCATTTAAAACAAAAAGCCTCTAAAACAAACAAACTGAAAATCCATAAATGTCATCAAGTGGCTTCACAGTCCTGTGTACACACTTCCTTATTTTCATTGTTGTGTTCAGAGAATGTGTAAAGTGGAAGAAATTTTAAAAAAGAGGCAATGATCCTTATTGCAAAATACCATGCACAAAACCAAATCTTGTAGTACCATTTCACAAATCTTCTTGATGCCGGGACACTTGGTTTATGAGGAAAATAAGTTCATTTCATATCTACCAAGCATGGCCTCTTGAGGTTCATCTTCTCTTTGTCAGCATGTTTTGGAAAGCTTCAGAGTAAGGAAGCTCATTCCTGCCTTTCTCTGTGCTGCACTGATAAGGGCCTGGACATCGGTTCTGTAGCCTGATACTCCAAAAATGGACCTAATGCGGTGTTAAACCTGTGCATCAGTTTGTATTTTCATTTTCAAAACTGCCCTGTGGTACCAGGCATCTAGATCACTTGATCAGCAATGCAAGACTCAAGGTTTGGTCTCTGAAGTAAGATCCCAAACAGAAACTTTATCAGAGAATTCAGATCCAATTGCACGTCTGGGTTCAACTCTCATTCAAGCAGAAAAAAAATCTGTTACTAGTTGAACAATCTTACAGGGAAAACAGAAGCATTGTTCTATGAAATGAATTGTGAGTTTGATTCTCAGGGTGATTTCACAGTAGGGGCAAATGAAAGAGTGATAAAAAAAAATCTTATTTGCTTTTAGGAAGCAGAACTTTAGCAATTTTAGTACTTTCTGTTGTGCATAAGAAGGAAAAAAATACCATCTTCTCTTTCTATTTTAGAATGAATAAAACTCTTAGGCAACTGGCATTAGGCCCTTCAATCTAGAATGATGAGGAAAAGTCAGAACGCAATAAGGACAGGTGAGCCATCATGCACAGATAAGCACCTGCAGTTCCCACACAGCCACTGTAGGCAGGCAAGAAGCTCTGGAGATCTGTAAAGGAAATCTTCACAGATGACTGTTTATGTATATGCTTACCTCTTTACACTGACTAACCCAGCAAGAAAGTTTGGGAAGTTTTGTGTATATGTAGAGATCACTTTCAAAAAAATGAGAAACAGCTTTCAAACACTAAAGTCCAGCCCTTAAAAAGCCTCCAAAAACCTGAAGTGCCTGTAGCCAGTGTCTGTACTGTCAGGAGACTCAAATTGCCTGGTTTGCCAACCCTTACTACCCACACTGAATACTGCTCAGTCCTCTGGAGCAAACCATTTCATTCTCTCTGAAATAAACCCAAACTGCTCCACAGGGGTTAAGTTATGCAAAGCAGCACCTCTAGTAAGCAACATGAGCACAACCACATCCAGTCTGGGGCCTTGGAGTTCCTGCTAAGAGGGCCCTACAACTTCAATCTATCTATAGCAAAATCTCCCCATCGGAAATGGCTTTTGTCAAATGCTATGGGAAGCCGTATCTAGTACCTTCTGTCCTGTAGGGAACAGTCCACACAGCCTTTGGAGAACACGAGCTGCTGGTTGTTCCCTATGTCAGAGAAAACTGAAACACTGCAAAACTTCGCATCCTCACTCACCCCTGCCACCACGTTGCTAATTTATGGTAAAACAGCATGTGCCTTTCAAAGAGTTACTGTGTTGTAACTAGTAACAACATTGCATGGGAAACTAAAAGGTACTAAGTAAATTATTGAATCCATGTCTCCTGAAATGCAACATTATTTCAACATTTAACAGGCATGATTGTCTAAATGCGCAGGTTCTCCTTTCTGCCTGGAGAACAAGAGAGGTGATCCTTAAATTTGGGGTGGAAATACAGATTTATCAGCTATTACCATACATCTACAAATTGTCAATGTCCTTTAACACTTCCCCATTGCCTCTAGGTTGAAGCAATTTTCACTCTGGCACATCCTTCAAGCTTATACTGACTGGCATCCACAGAGAATACATACGTCAAGCTTCACTTTTTCAAGAAACTGGGATTTCTTGCCAAACCTGCAGAGTCTGGGGTTATTAAATAATAAAATCTTGCTTGTTTAGAAAAGCCAAACAAGCAACAAAAGTTCTGCTGAGAAATGTGAACTTGACAGTGGTTTGTCTTAGCCCATAATTACAAAAATACTTTAACAGCATAAAGCAGCAGTGCCACAGGTGGAGCCAATTCTGTCCATCTTCCTCCCCTCCCCTGCCCTGCTCACCTCCACTCCACACTGTCCACTACCCTGTGTCTGCACTAGTGTCGACTGGTATGGCTGAATGGTGAACAATGGTGGGAAACAGGCTTGAGTTCTTAAAACAGCTAGTTTCAAACTGGATCAATTCCTTGATCTCTGCTTTTCCATGCCACCACATGGAGAGCTGTTTTGACACAAGACCCAGCATGGTGAAAAGGGCAGGAATACAGGGTGCTTTCAGCAGCACCACAAGCTTCCTCCTCCCCTAAGGTGCTAGAAAAGCTGCTGATTTGAAACTATTTTGTCTCCGAAACTATAGCTAGACTCAGTCCAGACTAAAGCAGATTAACAGACATTTGGGTTCCCATCTAGTGATAGAATGGCAGCCTTTCAGAAAGTGTCCAGCCCTTACCTTAAAAGAAATGAAAATCTGAACCACTGTTTTCTCTCTGGCTTTTTGACCTGTCTCTTTGCAGTATTTGACCTGATCTTTACTAAGTCCTAGATCAAATTCCTGGAAAACACAGTGTCATGGACATGTTTAGTGATGTAGAAAATGAAAAGGCATCTGCATGTGTAATGTTTATTTCTGTACAAATAAGATGAAAAATAATGAAGCTTATCAATGTTTATACCCACTGACATGTATTCATCACTGTCATAACTCAAAATGGAAATAAATTTAAGATTTCACATTTGTCTCTAACACACTATTGACTACTCAGGTCTGTTTTATTTCAAAAAGATAGAGACAAAAGCCCAGATTAATGTCCATAATCTGATCCAGAACAGAAATTCCAGTGTTCCTTTTCCTGTGCAAAAAGTGAATCCATTTTAAAGTGACTGCAAAAGCTCCAAAGTCAGAAAGATCTAAGAAGGAGTAAATAAAGTAAAGAGGGCAGCCAACTCGCATAGTTTCCATGTCATATTCTCACAGTCTAACATTCTGTTCTCTCCACGGAGGAAATAACAATATAATGTACAGCCCTGCTACTACTGCTATTAATATCTTGGAATGCATCCAGAAGCACATGGGTGCAGGAGAATATGCTGTTCCTAATAATCACATAAATGTTTAGATGGTTTTCTTCATGATGCTGAGCCTGGATCTCTTTAGCATTCTGTACTGCATAGGTCCTTATTTTCCAGCTCCTTGACGGCTTCCCATTTTAAAGTCAAGTTGCAGCATAACAGAAGTAATACAAGCTATAGAATCATAGAACCATAGAATAGTTAGGGTTGGAAAACACCTTAAGATTATAGAGTCATAGAATAGTAAGGGTTGGAAAGGACCAGAAGATCATCTAGTTCCAACTCCCCTGCAGGGGCAGGGACACCTCACGTTAAACCATGCCAACCAAGGCTATGTCCAACCTGGTCTTGAACATCGCCAACGATGGAGCATTGTTGCTCCCTGAGGGACACCACTTGTTACTGGTTTCCAGCTGGACATTGAGCCATTGACCACAGCTCTTTGTGTGCAGCCATCCAGCTAATTGTTTGTCCACTGAGTGGTCCACTTATCAAATTGATGTCTGTCCAATTCAGAGACAAGGATGTCATGTGGGACAGTGTTGAACGCTTTGCACAAGTCCAGGTAGATGACATCAACTGCTCTACCCCTGTCCATCAGCAACGTAGCCCCATCGTAGAAGGACACCAAGTTTGTCAGGCAGGATTTCCCCTTAGTGAAGCCATGCTGGCTGTCACCAACCATCATGTTGTTTTTCATGTTCCTTAACATGTCTTCCAGGAGAATCTGCTCCAAGATTTTTCCAGGCACAGTGGTGAGGCTGACTGGTCTGTAATTCCCCAGTTCATCCATTTTCCCCTTCTTGAAAGTGGGGGTTATATTTCCCTTTTTCCAGTCATCAGGAACTTCACCTGACTGCCATGATTTTTCAAAGATGATGGAGAGTGGCTTAGCAACTTCATTTGCCAGCTCCTTCAGGACACATGGATGGATTTCATCAGGTCCCATGGGGTTGTGCATGTTCAGGTTCCTAAGATGGTCCCAAACCAGATCCTATCCTACAGTGGGCCCAGGGTCTTCATTCTCACAGTCCCTGCATCTGCCTTCCAAGACTCGGGTGGTGTGGTTTGAGCATTTGCCAGTGAAGATTGAGGCAAAGGAGTTATTAAGAACCTCAGCCTTCTCCAAATCTAGGGTAGCCAGTTCTCCTGGTAGCTTCCAGAGAGAGACCACATAGTCCCTAGTCTGTCTTTTATGTGCAATGCATCTATAGAATCCCTTCCTCGTTTCTTTGACATCCCTAGCCAAGTTTAATTCTAACGGGACCTTAGCTTTCCTAACCTGGTCCCTAGCTTCCCGGACAACATGACTGTATTTTTCCCAGGCTTCCTGTCCTTTGCTTCCATTTTTTATAAGCCTCTTTATTCTTCAAATGTTCCTCAGCAGCTCCTGCATCCAAGGAGGTCTTCTGGGCCTCTGCTGTACTTCCTTCCAGTTGGGATGCAATACTCCTGATCTTGTAGTAGGTGATCCTTGAATATCAACCAACAGTCTTGGGCACCCCTGCCCTCTAGGGTTTTATCCCATGGAACCTTACTGAGCAGTTTCCTGAAGAGGCCAAAATCTGCTCTCTTGAAGTCCAGGGCAGTGAGCTTGCTGCACACTCTTCTCACTATCCCGACGATCTCGAGTTGGGCCATCTCATGATTTCTGCAACCATGGCTGCCCTGGAGCATCACATTTCCAACCAGCCCTTCCCTGTTGGTGAGCACGAGGTCAAGCATGGCACCTCTCCTTGTCGGCTCCTCTACACTTGCAGATGGATGTTGTCTTCCACACAATTGAGGAAGTTCCTGGATCGCTTGTGCTTGGCCATACCGTCCCTCCAACAGATATCAGTGTTGGTGAAGTTCCCCAGGAGAACAAGGGCCTGCGAGCATGAGGCTTTTCCTGTCTGTCTGTAGAGGGCTTCATCCCCAGAGTCCTCTTGGTCAGGCGGTCTGTAGCAGATCCCCTCAATAATGTCTCCCATTGCTGTTTTCCCTTTAACCCTTACCCACAAAGTCTCTGTCAACTGCTCACCTGTCCCCAGACAGAGTTCCATACTCTCCAGCCTCTCACTAACATAAATAGCAACTACTCCTCCTCGCCTACCAGGCCTGTCTCTTCTAAAGTGTCTGTAACCTTCCATTCCAGCACTCCAGCCATAGGAGCCATCCCACCATGTTTCTGTGATGCCTATGATATCACCTCTAATTCATCTTATTTGTTCCCCATGCCACTGGTGTTTGTATAGAGGCATCTGAGCCAAGCACCAGATGAAGCCGGCTTATTGGCTGTAGTGGCTGGAGTATCTCTATGTTGCTCCAAACATTTATTATATGTGCTGGCAACTGACTGAGTGTTTTGGGATGGAATGATGCCCCCTTCCCCAACACATCTAGTTTAAAGCTTCCTGGACCAGTCTGGCAAGCCTCCTACCAAAACCGCTCCTACGCTTCTTCGGCAGGCTTTGTCAGTTCCAAAACAATATATGATCTCTTCTAGCTTAATGTTCAGTAGAATATCGTATGCAGTTATCACAGGAAAAGTCTTTATGATTTAAGATTACCTTAACAAGGTAAAGCTTCTTCTCGATAAACAAGTACACATCCTTTTGGCATGTGAAATTATCTCCTCAGAGGTTTGGTATGGTAAACTTCCCCAGCGCAGCCTGTGTTGTGAATGCTGGAATGGCCAGCCAGGGACCTTCACTCTGAGCTGCACTTGTCCGTCCTTAGGTTCACCTGAGTTCTAGAAGAACAAGTGAAAAGGCTCAATTCTTCATTGTAGAGGTGAAAGTGGCTTCCAAGCACAGGCTATAATTAGGAGGTACTGCTTTACCCACACTGTTCGTAATTTTCCTCTCCTACTAGTTTAAAAGTGAAGCCTGATGGAAAAAGTAAGAGAAAGTTGGGGGGACAAAATTCAGTCTCCAAGTGGCATCCAGGCCACTAGCCAGAGTATTTGGGCAGCACCTGAAATAGCATGTGGTCTTCATAACGATGATCCAAATTGCCAGCTTTTTCTGTGTGCAGCTCTCAAGGGAGAAACAAAAAATTGCCAAGGGTAGGAGGAAGTCTTAAAATCCTTGCTCAGTGAGTGAGAGTAATGCACCTCTTTCCATGTAAGGCATATGGGTCAGACCACTTCTCTTTTAAAGCTGTAAAAAGTGGTTTTGCATTCTCCATACTACATGACTATTTGTAGGGTTGAGTGATCCAGAACATGAAGAGACTTTCTCAGTCCTCTCCTCTGCTTTAACTGATTCAGACCCACCCTCTTACTTTCCTGTACAGCACCCTGGATCCAAGGATGACGGACTGTCAGTGTGTAATTGAATGTGGCTTGTGAGGCTTGTCTGGACTTCCAGAGCACCCACACAAGTGATCTACCTGCTCAGCCTGGCCATACACTGACATGCTGCAGATAGGGCCAGTTCTTCTCCAGTAGGATTGATTGTCTCAAATACAGCTTCACACGAATATTGCTTTAGGTAGCAAAGCAGCTTAGCTGTGTATGAGTGTAGCATCTGTGGTCTTCAGCCCTGCCAAAGCTGTGCTGGGAGGAGGCAGTGCAGTGTCTCCTGCACTTCCATCCACAGCCATATGGCACTAGTATGGGACTATAGGGTCATGCTGTGTGGAAGCTCTCCCTGAAGATGTCTCTGGAGACCTGGAGCACTGGGAACTGCAGTACAGGTAGACCACTGCCAAACCATTGTCCCAATGAATCTGAAATCATCCCAGGAGATAAGGTGTCTGTGAGCCTATATTACATCCATTCCACTACCTGAGCAAGCTGTCTTGAAGACTCCTTAGGTGTTCCTACAGTAGTGCAGACAAGCTAATCAAAATAGCCTCCACTCATTTAACAAGATAACTCCAAGAGTAGGATGTCTTTTTTTCATAAATTGTAGAAATGTATTGAAAGGATACAGTGAAAGCTTTTTACTACCCTAATACTATTCTTCTATCAAAATACCTGAAAACACGAAGAAGACTTTCATGTTCAGAAATGAGTTTTCTCAGATCTCTAGCTACAGAGATATTAAGCATTTTGACACTTTGGGCTAAATTTTTCACAGAAACATTTCCAGTTTCCAGGCAGTTTTCAGAAACCTCGTATTACAGTCTCATGCAGAATGCCTTAAGCATTAATGGGCTGACAAAATGCTTAAAGATGGTTTTGTATGAAGCAAGGAACCATTTTTGGTGCTGGACGGTGGAGTCCATAAAAGGATGCCTGCCACAGACAGGTAGCAGGAGACTGAATTAAACCTCTAAATATTCTGCCAATTGTCAAGGACACTCTTTGGGATGTTCATTTCAACCTATGGTTTTGTTTTCTAGATTGGTGTGTTAGTTCATCTGTTTCTGGTCTAGTTAAATTTACAGTGACTGGACCTGTAAATTAAACTAGTAAATGTGAGTCAAATATTCAACATATTCAAACGAGATGCGAAGATATTAATAGATCCATGATCAGTTCCCAGATCTGTCAGGGAAAGACAGACAGGGAGAAAGCATTGCTTCTAGGGCTGTACAAAGTGACCTTTTCCATTTGCCATTCCTGACATCACAATAATTAGGAAATAATCTGAAGCAATGGTGCTCGAAGAATGTGGCCATGAAACTCTCCATGTAGTTTCCTGGCCTTAATATGAAAAAATGTCTTGTTCCATCTTAGGAAAAAAAAAATGTCCTGCTTAAATTCATCTTTTTATTTGTGGCTGTTTGTAGGCAGGATGAAAATGTCACAGATTCTGCTTTCACAGTATTTCTCTTCATGTGAAGGTAAAGGTACACTATGGACCTGGCCAGACACAGATGCATAAGGGCAGCACAAGGTCAGCATTTCTGACAGGTCTTAAGTAGATCACACAGAAGTGACAGTCTGTGAAAGAATTATGTAGGCTCCTGGTGATAACAATAACAGACATGTCAAACAAATATGTGTAACTTTGCCTAAAAACCAATCTAAGATATCAAAAATCTTACTTCCATTTAATAAGCATATTTCAGATTCACATGAAACATGCTTAAATCTGCTAGGTCATAGGCACAAACATAAATGGAGGTAGGAAGAAAATAGACTTCTTTATAAATACAACCCCACTTCAACAGTCTTCCCTCTCCGAAGAGCAAAGGAGAGCTCAGGACACTCCCAAGGGCAGCAGAGAGGAAACTGAAATGTTAATCTCTCCTAAGGTGGCCTGATGAATTAAATAAATAAATAAAGACAAAACAAAACAAAAGAAACATTAAAGTAGCAAAGCACTCTTCACACAGAAATGTGAGAACTTGTGTCTCTTTTGACACACTGCCATACTTTGGAGGGGGATAAAGAAGAGATGAGCCATTAAATGAAAGCAGTAAATACTTGTGCCTTATTCCACATACAATTATCTGTTGCAAACACCCTCAAGAGGCTAGTGCCCTTAGGACCATCTATTGTTGCTGTTGAAAGCCTGTGGGCAACACTTGTGCCCACAGAGTAGCAATGCACGCCCAGAGCAAGTCAACAGTCATTAGCAATGAATGCAGATCTACCACTCTGCTCACCCAGTTTTTAATCTGCCTGAAGCTTTTCCATTGGTTGCTATTGCTAAGACCCTGTCAGGACACAGCTCAGCAAGATGAGCTGACCCAAAATTACAGAAATGCAGTAAGGTAGAGCTTCAGCCAGCATGAATGTAGCTAGATACATGCAAAGAAAGTGTTCTGCATCAAGTTCAGCCACTATACTAGCCACAGTATCAAGCAGTTTATACTTGGACCTGAGTCCCTTTCAGTTCTGTGACTCCAAATGGCTGAAATTATCAATAGAAAGAGAAAGCAATATGAGCGGTATGTTTTACAGTGTCCTAGATGTCTGTTTAAGAACACCAAACTTCTAATACAAACCACTTAGGATCACTGTAGATGTGAGCTGGAATGAAGATGATCTATTTCTGTTATGTATGTTCACTCTGCTGAGAAGCATCCCCTTCAGAAGAGGAGCAACTTGTGATGAGTTGCTCATTTGTCTCCTCAGTGTTATTAATGGGTCACTGTGGACCTATTGAATAAAGTTTAAAGCATATCTGTGGTACAGCCACTGCTCTCAAAGAAACTTAGCATCAAGAAGTTGGAATTACATTTAAAATAGCTACTCATGGTAGAAATGTTCCATACAGAGCTATGCAAGTTTCATCAGAAGCTACAAAAAAGAAGGGTACACACTGAGGCCAAATATGCTCTGAGTGTTGCAGCTACAGCATTGGTAATAACTACTTACAAATATTAAATATCTGGATTTTTTTTTTCAGTTTAGACACATCTCTATATACACTTCACTGCCAGCTTTTGAAGTTCCTTAAGCTATCATTATAGGGTACTCGTGATTTGTGCAAGCAAGATATGAACATGAAAGTTACGATCATCATTTAAAGGAAAGATGGACCAATTTGATATGAAACCCTTATTTCTAATTACAAACATTGAACTATAATAAAAATCTGCATATCTATTAGGTTTGCTGGGAACACTGAACTATTTGGAAGAAGAAAAAATGTATTAACTGAAAACATTCAAGCAATAGTTTTTATGGCTGTTTAAGCATTTTGGAAGTAGCTGGGAAAAGAAGTCTCTTTTAGAGGTCTTTGTCCTTCCCCAGGCATGGACTGAAAGAATTTGCAAGACAAACTGGAGTTCCACTTTTGCCCATGACACTGTATGCACATATCTGTTCATGCACCAGAAGGGTTCAAAGCTAGACACAGGCACCCCTGTAAGTTAATGCTAAGCTAAATTACACCATTCCCTGTGGAAAAAAAAATTACAGACTTTTCCTCAAAGCAGCTGACCCCTAGATTTTATTACCCACAAATATGGATCCTTTTTGCAGTGGCTCCAGCTCTACCTCCAGGAGCTTCTGGGCAAGTTAACAGCAAGTCCTAGTTAAATGTATCCAGGTTAATAGGCTTATCTAAACTGTTCTTCATTGATAACTGATCACACAGCAGACACCATCAGCCAAGAATCTCAGTGCCATATTGGTATCTAGACACCACCAACTAAAGACTCCATGCCATAGTGGAAAAGCTTTCATGGTTAGTTGTTTCAGATTGGATTGTAGTTATACAATCCTCTATGGAGCAGTGGCAGGAAATATGCTATTTTATGTATATATTAACATTATGCAGAAGGAAGCAGCCAATGAGTTTAAGATTGGAACTTTAACAGAAATAACTGAGGAGCTCAGTAGGGTTAAGGTGTTTTATGTCAGCTGTGTACCTGATCTTATCTTTGATAGTAGTACTAAATGTCCATTTGGTTCACAAAAGATGAAAAGAACCTCCAGATGAATAGCAGTTACTGTGCCAGATGGAATACAGTTCATATAAACATACACATGGAAACCAGTTCAGATACCTGTGTTGAAAAGTAAACAACAACCTGTGCTTTCTAAATGATCTCAGTGTTCTGGGTCAGCATAATAACCTATAAAACAAACTTATGGCTCTAATTGTACCTATAGAAGGCAAAATTAACTTTATTTTTCAAATAAAGTGTATCCCGTTGCTTAGCAAATAGCAACAAGAGTAAATTCTCTCAGTATTGCTATCAGAGGAAGAACAAGATGATGCATCTCCGAGCCTCTCACCACTCACCACTATCTGGCATTTCTTTGGCAGCTTGAGGAATCCTAGGCAAACTGTCAGGTTACTTGAGTATGGATTTAATTATCAAAGCAGAAGAGCCTTATGAAAATGTTTTGAAGAGGGAATCAGATCTGCTTTTTTTTTTTTTTTTTTTTTTTTTTTTTTAATAAGCAACATTTAACTATGAGTTTTGGAAACTGAGAAAAGGAATCCCCACACCTACACCTGAAAAGATACGTAAATTTGCATGTGTCTAATGCCTTCTTTCTGACAGTGTAATTTACTCACAAAGAAAACAGGCAGAGCATGCCCAGAAAATAAGTAATAAGGTTCTTGGCAGGACTGAAACAACCAGTTATTGATTATGAAAGGACTGAAAGAGTGTTCAGCTCTGACTGAACTCAAGTTCAGGGCCTCTCCAAATTTTTTTACCATCTCCTATAAGGAAAGGGCATTCTGACTGTGTATCATTGTACAGCAAAATTCACACTTGCTTATGTGATGGCTTCCACTTTCTTTGTTGCATCTCCATAGTCTATGATTAACTGTGAGTGCACATATTGTTGATGCTGTTAGTCAAGGTGCCACTACCTTTTAGAACAAAGGGAAAATTCCATTATCTCTTCTGTCATCTAAATGCAACATTTTGTTCTGGTGAGAAGCACTTTGAGCATGTCTACTTTAATACAATATTGGTTTTTTTTTTTATTTTTTTGGGGTTCTGGGTTTGGGGTTTTTTGGTGATTGGTTGAGTTTTTTGTTTGTTTCTCTTTGGTTTTTTTTTTGGGTTTTGGTTTTTTGTGTTATATATACATATATATAAATATACTGGTGTACTTGGTGCTTAATAAGGAATGACTATGCATAAGCATTCCAAAATTTAAAGTAAGCTGAGGCACAAGAGCAACCAAACCATGCTGATTAAAATTTCGGGGCAGGATGCCAGCCCTGCTCATGACCCCAGGGGTGTT
Organism: Bolborhynchus lineola; assembly: GCA_025448015.1. Classification (NCBI taxonomy): domain Eukaryota; kingdom Metazoa; phylum Chordata; class Aves; order Psittaciformes; family Psittacidae; genus Bolborhynchus; species Bolborhynchus lineola. The sequence goes on along the minus strand of JAOEHX010039450.1, from coordinate 895 downwards.
AGGGAACCAGGTGTAAGGTCAGCCTGCCCTCACCTACTCCTGATTTGAACTGCAACTGTGTATGCTCACTGATGACTTTTGAAAGCCAGCCTTGATAATGCCATAGTCACAGTAGTCATAAATCCTGGCTTAGTTTTGGATCAGCTGCAAAAAAATAATTTTGATATAACCAATATAATCATATTTTTTAATGAAAAATGTTTTAGAAGATGTTAAAGTAAGACTCTTGCCTTTTCATATCATAAAATGCCATAGAAATGTAACTTAAGAAAATACATACTTTTTATTTTTCTCATATCAAAATGTGTATTAAAGGATACTCATATTTTGCAGCTGAAGCAGAGGATTATTCAAATGTTTGAGCTATAGTTCTACTCCCTCACACTCTGTAGGAAGAGCTGGAAACACTGTTGTGGTAGGTTGACCCCAGCCAACAGCCAAACATGCACCCAGCTCCTTGCTCACTCTCTTCTCCCACAAGACAGGAAAGAAAAAAAGAAGGAAGTCTAGAAGATTTGTGGTTCAAGATAACAGTCTAATAGGGGAAGCAAAAGATGTGTGCATAAGCCAAGCAAAATAAGGAATTCATTCACTACATCCCATCAGTGGGCAGATGTCCAGACACTTCCTGGCAAGCAGAGCCTTAACACACATAATGCTTGCTTGGGAAGTCAAACAACATCAACACTAATGCCCCAGCTTCCTCCTCCTTGCCCTGAGCTTTTCCTCCTGAGTATGTCATCTCATGGTATGGAATACTCATCAATACTATGAAATCAAGATTTCCCCTTCCCTTCCCTTTTCCCTTTTCCCTTTTCCTCTCTTTTCTTTTCTTTTCTTTTCTTTTCTTTTCTTTTCTTTTCTTTTCTTTTCTTTTCTTTTCTTTTCTTTTCTT
>JAOEHX010039449.1:1253-13423 GCA_025448015.1 Bolborhynchus lineola | reverse complement strand
ATTATATTTTTAAATTTTAAAATTTAAATTAATCAATTTTAAAAAAAAAAAAAAAAAAAGACTGCTATTCCATCATATAGACACTGCATCTCTATCTGTGCAAGTATCTTAAGAAACATCAAGCCTCAAGACCTATGAAAATGCTCTCACCATAGCCATGCACTTCAATTACCCTTCAAAAGAACATGGCTGTCTACAAGCCACTTCAAGGGAATTTAGCTCACGCCATCTACTATGTTACACCTGAGATAGTTTGGGAGATTGCCAGACAACCCAAGCTAGGCACATGCTACGTTTACCCTAACATTTCAGCAATCTAGACAATCACTTTCCCACACTCACACTCATGCCCTGATAACATTTAGTCTACTGTGTAACCTACATGTCAGAAGTATCTATAATCACACACAGTACAAATCTGTTATAAGGTTTTACCATTATTCTTTTGTAAAAGATTGTTTCCATGTGAATATTCACATAACCCTACAACTTCCCTTTGCTGACTGAAAAAAGAAACAAGCGAACACACTCAGTTTCCAGAAAAAAGGGGTAGCATTAATTTTAACTAGCTCTCAGGAGCTATTATATGAAACCAGTTGTCTTTTAGAGTTAATAGCAAATTATGGAATATGATTAATCTCAACCTAAAGTAGATACCTAAAATGGATTGGATAAACCGTGGAATTAAAAAAATGACTATTTCTCTTCATTCACTGTGAAAAGAGCCAAGATGATCAGGTCATTCAGATGAGCTGAGCTTCACAAGAAATCGCTATATTTCATTATTTTAATCTCCTATTAAACATACAAAGACATTATTTTAAACCCTAAAAATGTAGGTTGTTCGATAGATAATGCGATATTTTAATGCTGATTTGATGGCATGAGCCTGCTTAACATTATTTTCTGCCACCTGCTTTTGGATACTTTCTCATCCTTTAGCAGGTGTAACATTTGGTTATCACTGGCAGTAGCATGTGATGACAGACAGATCTGTTTGTTTATGGTAAGATAAATTTTCCATAGAGTGATATATAGTCAGAAAGTTACCACAAAAAAATTGATTCTCTACTACCTATCACCACATAAAGAAGAAAAGTTTGCCAGGGAGTGATAGTATCTTTTACAAGACCGACTAATAAATCTGGATGAAATGTAACAAATTTTGGACAAACAAGCCCTCCTAAGTCTGCTATATAGTCATGTTCACTAAAGAAGATGTCAAGACTGAAATAAAATTATTGTTCTGACTTGCTATTCATGTATTCCACTTAGCATTCAATTTTGCAGAAGTGTATAAGTATATATGATGCACTGTCAGAGAATCTTATTTCTTTTCTCCTTTTTGTACTGCTTCTGTAGGATGATGTGTCTATGAAAGGCACTAGATCTCATTCATCAGAATAAGGGCTTCTTGAATGGTGCAAAACCACCTTCAGTATGTTTATCTTCTTACAATCTGTTTGCACAGTATGCATGTCAGATACACTATTCCATTTTCTCCTGATCTCTAATAATAATCCCTAAGGACCACTGAAACCTCACTGATGTGAAGAGTTAAAGAGATCCTACCACAAGCGTTAGAAGATTGACAGAAGACTACTATAGTGTGTCCACGCTTTCTCCGTTCTTGCTTTGAAATAGCAGTGAGTAGCACAAAAGACTTTTGTTTTTCCTTTAGCTTATTAATAGCTCACATCATTACTGTAAGTCACATATACCTTCAAGTATCCACTAACATAGGGGTTTTCCACCTCCTTTTCTTTGAAAACTGCTACAGATTCTCCAAAGTGAGCTAAACTACTGTAAAAGTCTACCTTGTTAAAAATAAACTTGTTTTTCACGATTGCACTTGTAGACTATGACAGAAATCCATGAGGCCTCACAGATCACAGGTTGAAATTCACCTTACTACTACATTAGAATACTGTAATTGAAATACAAACTGATAAAAAGAAATTAATAAAAAATCATTCTATTACTTATAAAGAAAATAACTTAGGCTCTTATAGAAAGACTTCATTCTAAACCAAATTTTTCTGAAGACAGAACTTAATTAAAAATGTAGATTGAGATCTGGCATTTAGGAAAAAAAAAAAAAAAAGTAAAAACTGCTGGGTTTTGTTTAAGTCTAAAATAGGCAACCTGTAAAATGATTTACTAATCTTTGGCATTATTTTGACTAATATGGCTTTGAAATTACATATATTGCTAAATATATGCATGTCTATATCATAGTAACCACGTTAAAATATACTGATTTTTATTACAAAATTTTGTGTAGGTGCATATTCATATAGAAATAATATACTAATAAGAAATCAATCAATTAACAAATAATGTTTGACTGGAAGTTTTGTAAAAACCATACAATTCAATTAATGTTGCAATAGCAAGGTAAGAAATTAGTTAATTACTTATTGGTTCTTCTCCACCTCAGAATGGTCTACACCAATCATATGAAATTTAATGATTTTGCCTGTTTAGGTTTTTTTAACAAATATTACAAATTTAGATGAAATTTCTCTAAATCTAACATACTTTTACAGTTCTTCAGCTATCATTCTCCAAATGTGGAAAGACTTTTCACCTATCAACAGCACTGTCTTGAGGTGAACTGCCTGCTTTTGAAAGAGTCTCATACTCTACAGATACTTGCTGAACTGTAATTCTGTATCTGTAAAGCACAAAATACCTCTGCAAATTATGAGTAAAAGAAAATAGCCTTGATAAAGAGACTGTGCCTAAATATGCAGCAGTACATACAGGAGTTTCTCAGGCTGTGCAGGTGTCACAGGACATGAAGTCCCTTACAGAAATATACTCCTCCTTTAAATCTTGTGAAGCTCTGTGGGAGCATGAATATCAGTAGATGAATTAAAATTTTCTGTCAGTCTATTTTAAACTCTAATCAAATATTTATTTGGGTTAAAGTGTCAGATAAGCTGATTGTAGAGAACATAAGAATCATAGAATAGTTAGGGATGGAAAGGACCTTAAGATCATCCAGTTCCAACCCCCCTGCCATGAGCAGGGACACCTCACATTAAACCATGTCACCCAAGGTTCTGTCCAACCCAGCCTCGAACACCACCAGCGATGGAACATTCACAACTTCCCTGGGCAACCCATTCCAGTGTCTCACCACTGTCACAGTGAAGAATTTCTTCCTTATACCCACTCTAAACTCCCTCTGTTTAAGTTTGAACCCATTACCCCTTGTGCTATCACTACAGCCCCTAATGAAGACTCCCTTCCCAGCATTCCTATAGGCCCCCTTCATAACTACTCACTGTCTTGGGTATCAGAATTCAATGTCCTATTTCAAAAACAATACATTAAAAACAAAAAAAAAAGATAAAATATTTAACAGGAAGCAAAAATATAAACCCTAAATTTAAACACCCTTGAGATTGTAAAACCTTCAGTATTTGCTGTTTTATTTAGACTATCTAGATACACATTGGAAAATTAATATTGATTTTGATTTCTTCTATTTTTTACTAATTCAGGAAAAGTCAAGTGGTAGTCACAATTTTTAGGTTTCCTTGCACGATGTCATGCCTAGAAAAAAAAAAACAACCCATCAGGTACAAACACTCAGTATGACAAAGAGTATTATTGATTTTTTTAATCTGAAAAAATTAGAATATTCTCTGCAAGGACATCCAAAAAACTATTTGCTGGCTTTTATGCAAAATTTTTAAAATTCTACTTTGAGTACTCTACAAAAAAAAGTAAGAATGACACTAAATAATTTGTGCTCACATATTCACTACAGTTTTCCACCAGCAAGACTACTTCTGTTTGCCAGTAGGAATATTAAAAATTGGGGTATTTCACATGCAAGTAGGTGTTGCTAATCGTGTGCAAATATAGCAGGATCTTGCCCTAAGTCTTTGTAAGCTAGCTGCCTTCCCAGGTCTTCTTATCCAATTTTTTTCCCTTCATATCATACACAAAAAATACAAATACAACTTGCTATTCCCTTATTCCCTGATGCTCTTTTGCATCTGGGGTAATTTGTCTTAAAAGACCATATTGTTATGAAATCTCATTTTTGAAATGTTGCAACAGAAATTCAGTGTTAAAGCAGAAGCTGTGAACTTCCACAGTGGGGAAATATGGTCATGAGCTCCATAAAATCACAGCAGTCAAGTGACATTGAAATGAAACAGCAGTCAGGGAAACTGCCAGTATTCTCACTGCTGAGAAAGATTACTGTACTGGCAAATTGCTGTCAATTATCTTATTCCTGAGTTTTATTATAGGATTATCAGAACAATGAATGGATAAAAGCCAGTTAAAATAAAACCAAAACAGCCAGAATACATCCCAGTGATCGGCTGTCACCTCCTGACAGTATTTATCCGACATGATTTGTTCTCTCATATTTGATAGAAATAAACAGGAAAGTAGAAATACCAGTTGTCACAGGAAAAATTACTGTAATGTATGTATGCAGACTATTAATGTATGTAGACTATTAATTACAACTTCTTTCAACTCAATATAATTATGATAGGTACTGGGGTTCTCTCTAGATTAGCAGGTACTGCAGTACAGCAGAAGCAAATATGAGCAGAGAAGCAACGATGCTGAGGACATGATGCCCACACTATCTGTAACTAAAGTAGATTTTGTGTCCATTAGAGGGTGGAGTATGCCAAGTGCACCTTTCAGTTCAGCTTCAAGTTTGATCACACCTTTCAGTTCAGCTTCAAGTTTGTACCCTCCAAAACCTGTCTTCAATATGAAAGTAGAAGCAGCATGTGATCATTTTTTGTCCCTGAGGGCAATTCTCATGGATTTATATGGTACAGTGTACTTCTAACAGAACCTGCATGATATCTGCAAATGTTCTCTTCACCTATTTTGAAACAAAGATTACAGTTTACTTACTAAACATGTATTTTTATATGTATTTATACTCCATGTAACCTTAGAGTGGCTATATGAAAAATAAGTAATATAAATTGAGTAATTCCTAACTCCTATATCTGGAAGTACTCAAAAGGTATTTTGAAATAATCATTCTCCTAAAGACAGACACACAAAAAAAGTAACCATCTAAAAGGTATGCATTACTAAACATCAGGTATTTGGTCCTACTTTAACCTTCATATTCAGAAACTCTAAGCTTGAGTCCAACACTAAGATTTCTATAAAGAGTATGAGAAGAAAAATGTTACAAATTCCTGGTCTATAGGGTGGACAAAAGCAAGAAAGCAAGCTATAGTATTCATCCAAATTTTACTTTCTACACAAAGGAATGCTGAGTCATGTTAAAATTATGTCTGTCTTAGTAGAACATATAAGCACACTGTTATTAGGGACCAGAATTTAGGCTCCCTATGAAGACCCAGGAAATTGGGCTGCAGGGCTTCCTTCTTTTCTTTCTGGCTTAGTAAACCTTCTTCATGCTTTGGCACAAAGTATACCATGGCAATTAAAACTTCACCCACGGAGACAGAAGAAAACAGTTTTAAACAAGAGGAAATGATTGAACTGACAGTAAAATAAATGTAACATCACAGCCCTTAATACTGCAGTCCCATGGTGCAAATTTGTCCAACACGTTTTGACAGGTTAACTTTATTTACAAACTTTATGTTGGATTAATTATTGTTTGTAGATGCCATTCTGATTTTATGCCAAGTCATAAATAAAATTGGCATAAATCACAAAATGTTCATAAGTTTCCCTCTGTATGCTCTTGTTAATTTTACAGGAATTCAATCAAGGGTTTGTGCCAGATTCAGATCAGATTTGCACTGCTGGGTGTTCTGATGCTGCATAGATTAATTTTTAATTATTCTGGAACCTTGGCCTCAGATATGATCCCAGAACACTGCAACCGCCAAGTAATGGAACACTATAGCCACCAAACTTTAAAACAAAAATAATGATAGTAAATAATAACTAAAAATAATTAAATAACAACAATAACAACAACAGCAGAGGTAATTTCTTCTTCTAAATTCAATAAAGCATGTGTTGCAACTTCTGTCGACTCTGGCAGCCCATAGTATGCACTCTAAATAGACAGCCTACCAGACAAAACTGTAAAGACATTTTAAAAGAAATACCAGCTGGGGTATTTGCAAAACTTTAGATGTCTAATCTAAAGAACAGGTCCTGAAAACATAATATATAGCACATTGCCCAACACTATCAATGATCTCAGTTTAGACGAGTACATTTATACTCAAGAGTTTCATATTAATATTATTGCTTTTTACAGATGAGGAAATATTATTAAAACAATACCACTAATCCCCATTAAAATGTTAAAAGACAAGCCATGAGGGGTTAATTATTCTGAATGTAAAAAAAAATTGCAGCTTATATATTTAGCTCTAAAGGATTAAAAGCACACCCTGTGGGACTCCAATGGGTGCTTAATAATCTCTCATAATTGTATTACTTTCTATACTGCACGTACAGACTGGCTGGGCTCTGCTCAGCCAAAAGGTAATGTTGTCTTTTCATTTTACTTGCCATGGAAGAAGGAGCACATAAATTATGTATAATGTATCTTTAGCTTCTAAAAGTGGTGTGGTAAAATATTTTGGGATGAGTCCAAAAAAAGGGCATACACATATATAAGCCCTATTTCAGAACATACATCAAAAAATTAACAAGTATTTTAATATTTAAAAAATAAGGTAATGTGAAAAACATTGGCAACATCAAGAACTCTGTTCGTGTTACTGAAATCTCAAGTAACTTAGACTCATAAATATAATCAATGTTTTACACAGAATTATTTTTGAACTACCAAAGAGTAATTAAAAGCATGAAATGGTACTTGAGTTAATGTTCAGAGTCTATAATGCATTTCTAAATGCACGTAAACGTCAACAAATACTCATTCTGCAGTTGTTGCATCTTAAACATCTGTAATTTAATCGATTTAATTAAATCAATTCAATTCTAAATGAGAGTTCCTGGCATTTTCATTCTGTCTCGGAATCATTTATGTACTATTGAAACCTACAGTTGTAGAGAAAAAAAGACTATATTATGTACTGGAAAATGGGCCAACTACAAAATCTCTACCTAATTAGAATGACAGAAAACTCTGTAAACCAAAAAGTGTTTGGTTAATGTGGATATAGTGAAGTATCAGAAACTTGCAGGAACCTTCAAAGAGTCTAGGATGACAAATGAGCATAGACTGTGTGCACTGGGACAAAATCAGCTCCAGACATTTTTCTAGGATCTGTAAAGTTTTCTTGAGGAGGGCTGAAATATTTTTATGCCTTGGTGATTGAATATTTTACATTCGAACACAGATCATATGAAAGAAACCAAAGGAGACACATTTTTCAAATACACCCATATATTTCTACATGCTTGTACAGCAGAATGAGTTCACAGTAAGTAATGATACCTGATGCTTTGTATCCCATGGAAATTGAGAGGTACACTTTCAATTTCTCAAAAGCTTCACAATCTATGGAAATTTGTGTTTGACGATACCAGTAAGACAAGTTAATCAATGCACACTATTTTCTGATAGGAGTTTCAGCATTTTTTCCTTGACATAAGCAACATGTAAGAAAATGTAATACAAGTAAAATAGTGATGTTAATACATATTGTCAGTAGCAAGTCTTTCGAGCATAAAATGAAAAAGAACTATTTTCTGTAATTTTCTTCTGTAATAAGAATACTACAAAAAGTTTTAAGGCTGCAAACTTCAAAACAGATTCTTTGTGTCTATATGTTCTATCTGTAATTTCCCTTCACTCCATTTCAGCTTAACGTATACATATACAAAAGGAAAAAAAAAAAAATCAAGAAGCTGGATACACACATAAAAACAGGTAGTAGAAGAGAGTTTTTGTATGTGATTATTTTATTGAAATACAGTCTAGTTTGTATCTACTAAAACTTGCAAGAGATATGTATGCAAATACATGTGCCTGTATCAAGATGATTACTGAGCATATATAGAAACCATACTAGCGATCTTTGCAATCAGCAAGCAAATGAATTATTATCATTTATACTCAATATAAGAGAAGCAGGGGTTAAAGCTGAGATTCCATGTGAGTTTTAAGAACCCTAAATTAATGTGTTTATAGAGAGATTATCTTCAGGAATGCTCCCTGTCTAAGCCCCCTTCAGAAACAGTGAGGAAAGGACAGCTACAGTCAGTACTTAAAAATATTCCGTATGTTACTTGCAAGATGAGCGCTGCTCTGACCTTTTTTTCTTTTGGGTTGGGAAGAGAGATGAAGAGGGAAGAGACAGAAAGAAAAGAAAAAGCAGTACCATGAAACCATACTTTTTTTTTTTTTCTTGTGTTATTTAGTGCACGGTACTTTGGCTTAACACCTACCAAACAGTTCAGTGATTACAAATGTATTCATGTCCTCACAGACTTTTCTAGAATACTCACTAAGTAATAGAGTCACCATGCACATAAAGGACATGTTGAAACATGGGAAATGACTTTTACAAGCTTATAAAAAAACAGTATGGCACAGACAGGACTGAAAGCTAAAAATCCCCACCATCTGCAGCTGCACTCATGCTTCCACACTCTGACAGGGAAACAACTTAAACACAGCACTTGTTATTCTGGCTAATGGTACTGATGCCCAGAACTTCTGAAATCCAAGTTCTAAATACACTGTGGTGAACAGCTTTGATAATGAGAAACACATAAATCTTGTCTATCTTTCATCATTCTGTTTCAAGCAACTTTCTCCACATAGAAAATACATGGAAGAGGAACGAATAGAAATAAACAGTTTTATAGTATTCATCTTCATCAGAACAGTTTGCTTTCTATATGCATTCTGTTCATGTATCACACACACATAGCTTAGCAGGGTGATTTTAATATTATGCATTAACTTTTTAAGAAATAATTTATACTTACACAACTTTCTTGCAGTTTTAAATAATTAGAAACAGAATTTTGATGACTAGAAAATCTGTTCTCTGTTCATTACTAATATTTAGTTATAAAAAATTACTAGATTCTAGCGCAACAAGTTTGATCTGTAGAAATGTAAACAATTCCCTCTAATAATGCATCTGAGCTGTTAAAATCCTCACAAATGAATTATGGTGGTATTGGGGTATTTTTTACTTAAAATTCATATTTTCATAAACTCTATGTAAATTCAAAATTTAAAAAATAGTTAAATAATTATCTAATTTATTTTAGATGAATGCTTAAAAAGATGACATTTCAACATTTTTCAAAATGTAAAAAAAAATCCGTCAGGAGAAAACTTTGATCAAACATTGATCTCAAGGGCATACACAAATGCCCTGAAATGTCTAACATTAAAACAAAGCACAAACCCTATATAAGATTTTATTTTAGTACAACAGTATGAGAATATAGAACAGAGATGTATCTTCAGATTTGTGATGCTCCGATTTTATAGTTAGATTATCATAGTTTATAATTTCATAAATTTAACAGCAAATCAACAATAAGGCACTTAAAAGATCTCACATTTGAACTGCAGAAAGAAGGAGCTTATAAGGAAGATTAGTTCATCATCTTGGGTTTCTAAGTGCAGGTTATCTGCCTGACATAAAGAACTGCTTATCGAGAAGATAATTAGTTGGATAATAATAACAATTGTTGCCCTTATTTCATACCCATTAGCTGTAGCTTCTCTTTCCCAAAACAGAGAGGTTGAGCCAATAATCCTAAATTGGAAATAAGGAAATAATTGTATTTTCATCCAGCATGAGGCCAAAGTAGATGAGAAGGCCAGGGGTAAAGAACAATAAGGTAGTGGCAGCTCTGTTCAAGTGTCCTAAGCTTTCAGACAGGATTTTTTTTTTGCTCGTGGGAAAATTCTAATACTTACAGCAGTGGAAAGAAATTGTCAGTAACACTACTGTCTACTCATGTAAAACATGGAAAAGGAGGAAATGATTCACTGCAAAACGAACAGGAGTCTTTTTGTGAAAAGCAGAGAAAATGGGCAAACTTTTGGAACAAATCTCAGCTGAAACTGCATAAATTCAACTATACACACATATAATTGCAAAATCTATAATGGTTCCATAGAACTAGACCTTTTTAAAAATATAAAACAATCCTTACTTCTGGAATTTATAAAACTATTATTTTGCAATTTTGCAAATTTGATTTTCTTTTAGAATAGTTCTTCCTATGTATGGAAGGCAACTTACATTAATTTGGAGTTAGTCATATAACTGTACTGCTCTTAAAATAACCTGTGAATATATATACATATAGGTTAATACATACTCATCAATGATTTTTTGCCTTTTCCTTATTTTAATTAAATTTTGTCTTACATTTTTACTGCAGTGTGTGAAGGTTCTCTTTGCAACAGATCTCTTAGACCAATTAGTTACTGAAAGGAAATTGCAGGAGCTTCTTTTCATTACTGGATTGTTCTGCTCAACCGACACTGTACAGCCTGAGGCAAAGCCACTGTTTTTCTGAATTTGAGTCTGTGTGCTGGAATAATTGACTGAGCTTGCAGTTTCAGAACATTGTTTTCACTGACATAACATTTTCAATTATTTCAGAATAGGATATGAACTAAATTAATTTTCAGTTCAGGATTCTCTTTAATTAATTTCCAGGTTTAAACCATTTGTATAAATTTAGATTACGCTAATCCACATTTACGTTCTTCCATGCACTGATTTTCACTATCCCTTGAAAGGTGCAGGGGTAGAGAATGTTTATAACACAGAACTCATATGGAAAATTAGAACTAAGTCTTTAGCAATAACTGAACACTCTGAATGCCAAATCAGACATGAATGTATCATGTCTGAGAAATGTGTTTCAAAATTTCATTTCTTAAAACTGAAAAGTGTATCTGGAGACCAAAGACTACTATACAATTGCCAACTATTCACGACAGAGAGAATGATATATGCAAATTAAAATATTAAACCTACATTTAAAAAACCTCCAAAACCTATCCATGTAGAATCCTAAACCTCATTTCTTTCAGCAAGGCTTGACAGAATCTGATGGAAGTTCTATGGAGCTGGGCACAGCTCAAGGGCCTGAATCTTGCCCACTCTTCTGGCAGAAATGATAGCCATGTAGAATTCTGCTTTCAGTGAAAGAAACGGTCATGGGTTCAAAACTGGTGCAAGTTAACAATAAGACCTAAGTCTACATAACATTCACTCTCAAAAAACCAAATCCTTAGTGAGAATTTTTCCAGCTGTCATTTCCATCTCAGGACAGAACTGCAGGAAAACATCTAATTTCACATCATAGGGAAATGGAAGATACAAATAAAAGACAAAGTTGAGGGACTAACATGGAACTTAATTTTTAACCTGTAGCAGCAAATCAGGAATAGGTAAGTAAAAGCCCTTCAGAAAGTTAATCTGCATGTTTCTGAAACACACAGGAGTCTGTTGTGAGGCAAAACATTCTGCTGAGAGCCCAGTGCAGCCAAGCACATTCCTACAGATATTATCTAACAGTATTCCTGGATGGATCATTTCACTTACTCATTACAATGGACTCCAGGGGTTATTCTGCAGGTAAGTGAAACTTTTGCTTCTGTTATATATTCTACAGGACTGAGGAACCATGAAATTGCCACAGAGAGCTAGATATCTGCACCTAAAAAGGTAGATATCTGGATAAGGACTGAGATCAACTTCATGCTATCTGAGGCAACTGCCAGTGCAAGGGACTTGCAATGACACAGCTACTGGCAAACAAAAAATGTGGAAGAGTAATTTTTCCATTGACATCTATGTGCATCAAATGAGACACAAGTAAAATTACTGTATAAGTTATCTTCAGAGAAGTTAAGAGTGATCACTGTGGAAGTACAATACAGTGCTGAGTACACTGCGATCTGTACAACTTCATGCAGACCATGGAGGAGTTATCATTATGCAGTACTCGAAGCATCACAAAACTTTTGTATATGACGTCTTATGACGTGTGAAGGGACTGCTTTTGCTTTTTCAATAACAAAGAAAAGTGAGACTATTCAAGGAATGAGGATTAAACAGTGGCAAGGAAGCATTTCTGACACAAGTAAGTTCAGTTCTCCACAAGATGAGTGAAAACAGTCATGGTTAAAATTCCTCTTGTGTCAGGAGTGCAATAGGTGTCGTGGTTTAAGCTGTAAATCAGCCACGCAGTTTGTTCATTCACTTCCCCCTCCTAAAAGA
>JAOEHX010039448.1:14288-27983 GCA_025448015.1 Bolborhynchus lineola | reverse complement strand
GAAAAGAGAAAAGAGAAAAGAGAAAAGAGAAAAGAGAAAAGAGAAAAGAGAAAAGAGAAAAGAGAAAAGAGAAAAGAGAAAAGAATCGAATCTTTATCTTTTTCAGGGATTCCCTGGCGAAAACTTGCCTGATTTGCTGTTCTAACAGGTTTTCCTGCCAGTCATTAACGAGAACTGAGTACTTTTGGTACCTTCAGTACAATTCTGTGTTCAGTCAGCACCTGAGTGGTGTGCATGTCATTACTCTGTAACATGAAGGTATATGTTAACAACAAATGTGTTTGATCTCTCATCAGTGAAAGTGCTTCTTGTGTCTGCTGTAAGCTTGAATCAGTTTTCAGGGGCTGTTTTCAGCCATGTAGTCATTTCAGTGATTGGGTTTCAGTCATGATGATGCCTGTTATTCATATTAGAGGTAGCTGTTTCTTTTATCCACTTTCACAGCAAGTTTTTAATATTCCTGGTCAGATCATCATTCTTTGGGAGTGGAAAATGTTTACTGACTGAGAGCAGCTTTTATAAATTCCTTTAGGAAAAAAGCATCCCTTGACTGGGAAGGATATATGGTTGCACTCTAGGGGTTACAGGCTGAGGGGACTTAAAGAGCACGGTGTGAAAATGAGGGGAAGTGGGAGCAAGTATCAGACTTGCTTGGATTTTTACACCATTTGTAAAGAGGACCTATATTAGCAATGGCAGGAAAAAAGAGAAGAAAACCAAAAAAGTGGAAAATACATCTTCTGATTCTCTCCAGTTTCTATTTATCCCGATTTCAGCTGGATGGAGTTAGTTTTCTTCTTAGTATCTGGTACAGTGCTGTGGATTTTTAATTTAGCCTGAGAATAACTCTGATAACACACCAGTGTTTTAGGTGTTGCAAAGTAGTGCTTACCCGGATCAAAGACCTTTCAGTGTCCCATGTTCTGCCAGTGAGGAGATGAATAAGAAGCTGGGAAGGAGCACAGCCATGACACCTGTCCCAAACCGACCAAAGGGATATTCCATACCATAGAGCATCATGCTCAATATAGAAACTGAGAGGAGTTGGCCTGGAGCTGCTGATCACTGTTGCCTCAGGATGGGATGGCCATCAGCAGGTGGTGAGCCACAGTATTGCACATTGCTTGTTTCTTGGGGTTTATTTTCTTTCACTTTTTGCTATCTCACTTTTCATTATAATTATTATTTTATTTCAAATATTAAACTCTTATCTCAACCCATGGGTTTTACCTTTTACTCTTCCACATCCTACCACAAGAAATGGGGTTGTGCAGAGTGAGAAAGCAGCTGTGTAGTACTTCATTACTGGCTGGGGTTAAATCACAGTAATATACTAGAGAAAACAATACAAGATCTGACCCAGAAATAAATACATGGATGAACAATTTTTTACTCTTGTTTTCCCTGTATGAGTGAGAATTTCTATCTAAACTAAAAAAAGAGAAATAGATCATTTAGGAAAAGATGAACTAGAAAAGATCTGTAATCTCCCAGACTGTTTTTGCATAGATCAAGTACCTTACACTTTTACAGAGTGCATCTACTGAATTGCTTTCAGTTTCCTAATCATTTCACTGGAATTTTAAGTGCATATGCTATACATCTATTTATTTATTTTCTTCAATGCCTGAGCTATATTTATACACAACATCTTCAAATGTAAAAGATTTTTGTTCTCATCTTATGCTCCTTTTTTTAAGATATGTCTGACACTTAAATGACAATGCATTTTTTCCCCTGTGTAGCTTAAATATCCCAAAGTTATCAGGCTTCTAACATATCCTCAGTGGTTCCATTTCCAATTTTTTATTCTGTGTTGTAGCTTGTTATTATTTTTAGTCTTGCTTTTTCTTTTATGTTTCTTGTGCCCTTTTTCCAAAAGCTGAAGATGACTGTATGTTAAAAATTAAACTGCTTTCCTAGCACTTTCTGTTCTCATATTCCCCATTGGTTTGAGGCTTTTTTCCTTCCTGCGTGACAGCGAGTATAGTTTAGCCATAGAACTATCTAGAGTAACCTGTTCTGAATGACATCATAGCAAAGAGAACCATGGTCATTTTGGGAATTAACATCTGCAGGTAATAATTCTATTTCATAAAATCAAAAGATAGAATATGTGACTTGAATCGTAATGCTGGGTTTAGGAGTTAGAAATATCCTTTCTTACTCATGCGGGCCCAAGGCACCAGAAGACATGCCATATAAGCTCTGAGATGCATGTCTGTAATATTGATCATCTGAACTAATGAAAACCAAATATCAAGGAATATACATATTAAGATACCTTTATTATATTTCTCTAACTTTATCCAATTTTAACTTTTTCTAACTTAGTCCAATTATTTCACAGAACTACTCATGAAATGAGATGTCAGTAGAGAAACTGGTATAGCAGTCATTCCTATTTAGATCATTTCTGTGGGAGAAATGCATCCAGCTCACCTGTAAGAAAAATTCAGACAGAATAGGACTAAATTCTTTGGTGCTGCACCTAGACTGTGCTGACTCTTCTGCGCCAGATCATTTGCAACTTGTTCCGCTACCCTTGGAGAACCCAGCATCACAGAAATAGATATGAAGCATTTGTCACTCTCCCCCTTTCTCTGTTGCCATCTCAGGTCAGTTACAATACAAACCCAGTTACCTGTGTTTGATATTTGCAACTTTACATCAAAAGTGAATCTTGAATTGAAGCTCAGTAATTAGTGAAACAAACTGATTGTACAGGCAAAGTAGTACCCAAAGTGAAGCAGTCATACTGTTGCAGCTTTGAAAAGGGTTAGTATTCATTGCAGATCGCACAGATGGAAATTTATGAGGCACATTCTTTCCCTCGTTTTTGTAGACCAAGCTCAAATTATCATGGCATTGTCACTGAAGCCAGTGCAGCACCCAGTTATAAGATTTGCAAATTTCAGTAAGTGCCAATATATTACAAGAGCAACCCTCTGCTCCTCTAGTAGTAGTGTACAAAGACGTCTTCAGATAAATGTTTCTACCAACCAGTATTTTTTTGAAGTAGTCTTCTGGCCTGAAGTGCTATGCCAAGCAATTGGCAAAAAATTCTAGTCTTTGTTTAAAGGACATTGTTAACTTAAAATGCAACAATAAAGAAAAAGTCCTTAAGTGCTTAGAGACACCATCTTACCTCAATCTTCTTTTGACATTTCATGAGTTGTATTCCTTCATCAGTTTCTTTCCCTTATTTTTTTCCTGTCACCTATCCTCTGCCTCTCTTGTTTCTCAAAAAGCATGTTGATGTCAGAACATATTAATTTACTTTTTTCCCTTCATCTTCATCATAATTCTAAGTTTCTTGAATACAGTTTTTATGGTTTGGTTCCCAGATACTCAGTTTTGCGCTTCTAAATGGTCCTGAGGAATAAAAATTTTATGTGTTACAGACTATGCAGACATGACCTATGTAGACTCCCTCTGCCTATCAAAAATATTTGTTTTATTTATACTTAGGAAGGGTTTTGTGATAGCTGTTAGGATTCTTCCTGGCTGCACCAACACTCAAAATTTTTGTGTGCTTTAACATGTCCAACAGTAAAGAAGTAGAGAGGTGGCAGCATATACCACTCAGTGCTGTGCTTTGTACAGCAACAAAAGTTGTGCAGAAAAACACATCAATAATGGGATATGATAGTGCATTTTCAAGGTTCATTGGTCAGCTCACCAGGAGCACACACACAGAGGTCAGTTTGGAGAAGAGAATGGGAGCATAAGCCCAGGGCACTGGAAAGTGCCCTGGATTTTTAGCAAATACAAATTGTCAAAGCATCAGGTTTATATTCAGTTTGAATGATGGCTTCATTGTGGAAAAGAGCCCTCAATGCCATCTTGAGGCATTGCTGATTCAAAGTGAGGAGCATCACTTCTAAATCATTGAATACTCATTTGCTCAAATTCTGATGTGTGCTGACTCTTAGTTTATGAGATCACAACCCAGTGTGACCTGGCTGCAGGCCAGGGAGCAGAATAGAGTTCCAGGTCTTTCTGACTTCCAAATTGAATTACTCCTCTTGACATTAAAGTCAAACCAAAGTCTCATCAGGACAGCACTGCCAAAGCAATTTAACTATGACATGTTGAAATGACTGAAATTTGTGTTTCAAAAATCATTTTTGCTCTTGCTGTGCTAATAGAGTACATTACTGTGAAAAAACAATTATGATGCATGCAGTATCGGAAGGGTCTTGGGATTAGGGACTTCTGAGTTCCAGTTCTTTTATTGACTTATCTTCTTGAATGTGTGCCCTTGTCAATTTGCAGGGTCCTTTTGAGACCTGTGAATACTAATTACAAGCTACTTAGAAATGTATGGGCTGCACAGGCTATTCATCTCCTTGGATATCAAACTGGTCCATCTTTTAATATTCGCAATGCTATGTCCTACCACAGCATATATAGGAATCTTAAAAATGTCTTCCTTTAGACACTTGCTAATTATTTTCTGCTTAATATTGTGACTTAGTTCTCCATCTGTACTAAGGAATCAACTCTTTTTTCATTTTTCTTTTCTTTTTCCTTTTTTTTAGGATGGATGACTAATATTGGATCTTTGATTTGAAGATAAAAGGCCCTAAACTACTTTGAAATGAAACAATTAAACCAAATATATGCCACTTTGGAAGGCAGACTTCCAAATCTGGTCTGTTCTTTACATGGCTGCCTAGGAAGTCACATACCATGAGGAATTTCTGGAAGGCATGTTGTTATTGACTCTTAAATATATGCTTGCAGCCTGTGGATAAGGTCAAACTTAATCACAAGGGGTATTCAGAAGGCAACCTATAGCAGGCAGTAAAAATGTAATCTTCTAATCTGGCAACTGCTCTTCACTGCGATGCTGGTCATGGTAGAACATCAAGTACCACAAAACCAAAATATAATCTATGTGAAAAGCAAACAGTTTGAGAATATGGGAGCGAATGTCTCTGTGCTATTGGCTATTCTCTCTTGCTGAATATTCAAAGTATATTTTTAATTTTGAAGGTGAGGAGAATATATGGGAAGTTTGTCATACTTTTATTTCCTTCTATAATGGAAAAAAAAAAAGCTGTCATATTGTGGTAAGATTGTGTCAGAAGCTATTGCTCTGGCACAGAGAACAGTGTTTCTCAAATGCAGTGCTAACAGTAAAAAGAAGTATTTCATTCAAGTATTATTTTCCAAGCATTCAAGTAATGGTTTCCATTTCTATGTGCCTTGGTTTTATTATAGTTTGAAACAGAATTTTTTTGTCTCCAGGGCTTTATATAAATTTTAGATATAATCTTTAGCAGATACTGACTCCACCCAATTTTGTCTTCAGGTGGTCAATATATTTACCAATCTAGGGCATTTGCCTTCCCATAATGGTTTCTTTTACCACTACAGGCAGTAGATTTGGGCTTAATTCCATCTAGACTTCTAGGAAACACAAATTTGTCAATGCTCACTCCCTGGGTGAAAGCTTTGCTGCTGATGAAGAATCCGTTTCTTCACTTCAGTAAACTATCTCTCTCTCCTCCTTACTCCATGGCATCATACAGCAAATTCTCTTTCTAAGAAGAATAGGAAGAACAGAAACAGTATGAAAAGACAGTGGCTCAAGCAATGAGCTGGTCATGAACAAGCATCAATATTTCAGTAAGTAAAAAAACAGGAAACTGGAATTGTGCAGCTGTCCTGCAGCACTGACACATCTGATGTGCTACACCCTGGCTGCTGACTACAGCACCTAACTACTGAAACTCACCCAACACTAGCCTCTAAGTCATGCAAGGTTTTCTTAACAAACAGCAAGAGGTTCACATTCGCACTGTGCTGCATGTCTGTCTGTGCAGCATCACACACTGGCACACAAGGTAGGCCAAGGACCTTCTGTCTCCCACTGCAGTGCCAGTGATTCATAGGGCAGCAACCACCAGGCACAAGTGGAAGAGACAGCTGAGCTGTATAAAACCAAAGCTATGGATTTAGGTGTTGGTGGCAATGGCTGCTGGTTGCTGTCTCCACAGAGTTCTAGTCTTCAGATATGTTTACAGAAGAACCAGGTCTCCAGAGCTAGAAGTGTGTCTGAAAAAACGTGATAATCATGAGACAGTGTAAGAAGAATGGGGTAGTCACAGAAATACTACACTGAGGACTAGTCATGCTGTGTCAGTGAAAGAGTCATCCTACTGAAAGCATGGCAAAAAAAACAACCTAAACCCACTTCATCTTGCATGCTCAAGTCTGCATTGTTTATTCCAATACTGTTGTTCTGTGGAGAAAGTACTATTTGACAGCTCTCTTTTGAATGTTGATGGTATTACAGGACTGAATGATTCCTGTGAATGTTTAGCAGCTTCTTTTGGCAGCACTCAAGCAGTTAACGAAGCATTGTAAAATTAGAGTAAAACAAATCTTTAAATTCAATCCTCTGTGAGGGTAGTCTAGTTTTTAGAATTGAGGCACAACATAACTGAGATACGTACAGTGACAGTCACATGAACTCAGTTTAAAAACTCACAAGGAGCTTTAAAAAAAGATAAACATTAGCATTTTTATATGGTTAAAAGAAATGAAGTAGATAATTAAGTTAAAGAAATTAAGTAGATAATTAAGTTTCTGTTGTGTGGGGTTTTATGCAATGTATACCAGAAACTATAGATTTAATTGAACAAATCAGTCTTTCACTGATGAATTCCCTACTCTTGTCTCCCAGCTGTAAAAGGGAAGCTTTAATATTTTTAGTATTTAATATTTTTCTGTCAAAAAGCATTTTAAAATATTATTTCATTTAATTCTTTTAGTTTTTCAAATGAAGCTTAATTTTTTTACACGTGTGGTTATATAAATCAGCAGATGATTGTCTCAGAACAGAATGGAGTTGTGGGTGATGGCTCAAGCCTTGAAAGTAGAGGGTTTGTGATTATGTACATTTTCCAGATTTTGGACTAATAGGCTGCAGAACCAAAAAAGAAAATAATCTTTATTTAGTGACTTTTCAAAAGAATTTAAGTATATTGAAGCATAAGAATAAGTAAATCTGCAGCAATTTGGACATTAGGTGTCCTGGAAAACCCCTGGGCCACAAGCAAAGGAGAGAGGAAGACAAGAAAATCCAACTAGTTTGTGGCTCTGGGGTCTGCCTAACACAGGCTGCAAAGGAGTTACAGAAGCTGAAAAGCAGACTGTGTGGGAGATATCTAAGCTCTGTTGTGAACACAAAGGTCAGTAAAGTCTGTGTTTCATGTGAGAACTGAACCTGCAATGAGAAATTTTTGCAACAAAACTTAGGCGGGGAAGCCACAAGCAGAGCCAAGAGATGGCAACACATAGACAGAGGTCTTCACCTATTTAGTAATTCTAGTACTCCTCTAAACTCTCCTGGGGAATTCAATGGCTTTGAGATGGATTGGTAACATGCAAAAGACACTTTTAATCAATTCTGGTAGACTTTGCAGTTTCTGTTGTGCCCTACAGCACAAAGATGTACCTGGAAAAGCTGAAATAATTTCTTTTGATGTGTTTTGAAGAGTGCTTCAGATTTTCATTTCAAAATGTAAAAACACCCCCCAAAACAAAACAAAGTGAGTCAATTAAGCAAAATTTTTTATCCATTTTAGATGCTCTTTCTTCATTTCACAGCTGAAACAGAACTCGCTATTTGTACTGCTCTATCTTTAATGATGTATGTCACTTCAGTCTCAGAGTAACCTTACTTAGAAAGAAGCTAGTGACTGACAATCAAGCTTTTAATTAAATGGGTTGATTCTATTGTACAAAATGGTACCTCCAAAGTCATCTATTTTAGACAACTTTTCCAATTTGATATTCCTTCCAGGATCTGTGAATGAGGATCTAATTTCTATTTGAAAGAACCAATTATTCCTATCCGTTCGGAAGTATGTTAAAAGGCAGATAGCTATTTTCTCTGAAATGCAAGCAGTATGTCTAGCCAGTGGTGTATTTGTTGATAGCAAATCTGGAATGAGACAAAACACATCTCCTGATTCTACTGTGGGCCTCATATTAATTTCAATTCACCTTCCAGTGCAGTTAGACTAATGAAATGTCAAGTATCAAGCTGAGAATAAATGTCTGATTGTATTTACTTTGCTGCCCATTGTAACTGCTGCCATGCACTAGGATACTTAGTAGACATATGGCGAAAGCACTAGTCCTTTCATGGAAAGGCAAGTTTTGAGAAGCTTCATAGTGGAGCAAAACCCAGAGGATATTCTTTAACCATTAGACAAAAGAATTTGTCCTTCTTTATAGAGCTAGTATTGTATTTAACCCCCAGACTCTGTTTATGCCTCTGAAGACAGAGCATCTGCCACCATAAAAATCACAAGCAGCTCATCTTTGTTCCTCCTAGTGAAGATCTGTGAACTTCTCTGTGAGCAGCACTCATCCCATCCCTGAACATCTCATGAAAACACTTCAGAAGCACAAAATGCAAAGTCAGATACGTGGAAATAGTAGCAGAATTTCTTCCTGTAGTCTGGGAACTCATCCTCTGACAGTAACAGAGGAAAGGCTTACATTGAACTACCAGATCACAGAACAGAAATAAGGATTGCTGTGCAATGGAACCAACAAATTCAGCTAAAGAGGGGAGGTTTTTATTATAGGTAGGGAAGCAGAGGCAAGCATGGGAAGACCTGGTCTATAATCTTCTGAAAATAGTTTGTTTTTGTTTAATTTTGATATAAATTTCAGAAAGGCTACAACTATAACCACAATAACTGAATTCCCATCTCATGGGATGAGACCCAAACAATTTGACTTAATTTTACAAAGCAGAACAGCATTCAAAGAGTGGTCTTGAGAATCACCAGAAATAAGAGGACATAGTTAAACTGAAGGGTAATTCTGCACAAACAACAAAGGTCCCATAAGTTTTCAACAAACTCAGGCTGTGAATAAGTAGGTGTCCCGTCACACAGTAAAAAGCCTTTTACTTTCTCTATACTAATATGAATAAACTCATTTAAAAATGAGTCAGAGCTCTTCTATAAAAAACAATTACATAATATGATTACCTGCAGTGGAAAATGAGATCGTAAGCTATAAAGCATAGTCTTAAATTCCTTTACTGCTTAATGACTTCACATTATTTTTCTCCAAGTTAATGAAGTATCTCAACTGCATGGCTGGCTTGTTGCAGGCACAGAAGATGTAGCAGACTATGGCTTGGTCCATTTGTCTTTTCTTCAGCAGTGGACCCTAACTTTATGCAGAATGCCACATGAAGACTGACTCCATTTTCAAGTACAGATGAATATTTATGAAAGGAAAGAACAGGTGAATGCTATTATGTTCTCCAAGAGGCATCTCTTTCCTGCATGGGTACAGGCTAGCAAAACCTTATAGATTTTCTGCTCACACATGCAGAAACTCTTCTGCTTCTCTGGGGAGTGAACACCAACCACTATGTCCTTCTCCGGAAACAAACACTCTACTTGTTTGAAACTAATCCACATAAGAAAAGGAAGCTCTGAGAAACACAAGACCTTCTAGTCAAGGAGTTCTGCTTCTAACTGTTCAGTTCTAAGCGTTTAGATTTCCTAAAAGTGGTGCCAAGGCAAAAAAAATAAAAATTAAAAAAAAAAAATGACCCAATAGCTTCTTGGTCATGAAAGAATAAAATAGGTAGTGTGAAAACCATGTGGAGTGAGCTAGAAAAAATTCCTATAGGCATACAATCACTGCTTATTCTTTCTATATATCAGTCTCTCAGAATGCTGTATCTTCGCCTCTCATTGCATACAGTATTTGAGCTGTCACTGTACTGAACAGAAATCCTAAGGAAGGTATCAAAGCACAGTATCAAGAAAAAAACCATTTTGGAACAAAGTAGGAATGATTTCTGTAGATGTAGAACAAGAAATTACTCCTCAGTCAAGTCACACAGAGGCTAGTTTCTGAAGTAGTTTGAAGTGAAAGGCATGTATTTTTACAGGCAAAGGAATTCCTGTTCTCTACCACAACTTTCCTTCTTTGAGCATTAATTGAGATAAATATATGGGCTTGTGGCTGTATACATGCAAACACACATAAAATAAACATTATAATCTTAGAACAGAGGCCATCTGCTGACTGAAATAAACTATCTGAGCCACATAGACAAAGTTGGTCACATTCCATAGAAGATACTATGAACATATGCCTGATACACAGATAATACTTTTTTTCACCAGGAAAACACATATCACACTGCTGACAAAGCTCCTTGACTGTATATAATATACATAGAAACATACTAAAAGTCTTGCCCTGGCTGGGTCACTGCATGGATCTTAGCTAGAACGATATTGCCCAGGTAGAACAGAAAGATCAAACCCATAGTGTAAATTATGACTCCTTTCTCCCTGTCCCAAGACAGAAAGATCAAAACCTCTCAATTTCCAATAAAGGTTCAGCACAAACTGTGCCTTCTATCTTTATACATGTATTTCTCTGCTTCAGTCACCATTCAGAACAGGGCAGAACTGAACATCTGAAAGAAAGAGATTTTTCAGGTTGTGAGCAAGATCATATTGTGTTTACTCCCAGCAGTTTTTAATGTCACACATGTCTGGCTTGAGTGGTCAGGATTATTTTATGCCCCAGTAGTTTTCAAGAAATACCAGGTCTTGCCGTAGCGCACCTCCCATTTGCGCTGACAAACTCCTCACAGAACATAACCTGAGCTCTGTGAAGTAAGAAGCAGTAGAAAAAACCTGCATCTGGACCAAGGTAGTGGGCATACTGGCAGTTTATTTAAAGCCAACCTTTTAACCCTTGGAAAGAGTTTGTCAGGCTCTGAGCAGTTATCTCAGGAACGGACATCTATAAAGCAAAATGGAAAGCAATTTAGAAATATCGCAGAATCACAATGCCAGCCAAGTCCTGAAGACACAACTGCAGTAGGAATAGTGTTCCCTGAATCAACAAAATAAGAGGCAGTTGGGCTATTCAATGTGATTAACAGCTGTTTTATGGGTTGTCTGCACCATTCAGTGCATGTGTGTACTGAGGGGCTGCTGCAGTGATGCAGGAGAATAAATAAAGTCTCTGGGACTGTGGAGGAAAATATCCTCTGTTGTTTTTTAAGGGAAGTTGAAATACACATCACATGTTGATCACTTAATTTAAACCTAGTTCAAAAGAATTAAAATACCCACCCTTTAAAGTGCTCTTTGGTATGATAAATACAATGACATGACAATAAAACAGGAAATTGTGACTTTGTTGTTCTGCTGTTTTATGGTTTGGCAGAGAAAGTGCTGATGAGCACTTGAATACATAAAAGAGACAGGAGAATCTTGGCTGAGTTTCCATTAATAAGGCTTTATTGAAATACAAATATGCCACAGAAGTACAACACCAGCTAAAATATCTCAGTGCTAAATCAGGTAGACTAAGACAAAGCCATTGTATGTTATCAACACTAGTAACTCACAGTGCTGAAGAATTCAAGTTTCAGTTTGCTTGCACAGACTAGTTAGCTGCTTTCCTCTCTTAGTAGGGGTCTGTCAGCCCTACAATTGAAATTAATTGGACTCCCAGGATTCTTTGCCTTTGTTCTTTTCCAGCAAAAACTTACTTTCAAAATGAGTAAAAAAGATTGAAGAGGGGGAGTTGGGCGGAGGAGGAGAAGGTGTCGGATAGCAAATATTTTTTATTCAATAATTTATGCTTTAAAAAGCTGGTTCCTATATTGTTCCCAGTTTCTCTTCTTTGAATATGAAATGCCTACATCTGTACTGCTGTCTTATACATAGAAAAAAAATATCTATTACTTTGCAGAGAGTTTTTATTTCCTATAATTGGCACTTAAGCATTCAGCTTCCTCTAAAAGACTTCATTTTACTGTCATGAAGCTGAAATGGTTCCCTTTTTCTTGGAAATACAGATAGAAAAAAACCTAAAGGTTTATTAAGGAAAGTACATTTTCTGTCTTGTTTTGTCCAATTTGATGCTGTGGGACAGAACATCTGTAAATTGCATTTCCTCTTTGAATTCTTTTTTGGATTTCTAAATGGAAAAATAGTGCACATAGCTGCAGTCCTCAAGAGAAATATAATTACTGTAAATGCCGTGATGTGTCCCATTTTGTTCATACATCTAATGCAAAAAGCCTCAACTCGTTTATCATTTCCATTGTGTGTGGAACAAGCCTCTGTGATTTGCACATTCTCTTAAAAAGTCCCTTGCTATTATATTTATTTATTTATTTATTTTATTGGTATTTCATTTCAGTAAAATAAGAAACCACCAGCATAAAGGAGTTAAATTATTATCTCTTCCTTGAATGAGAAACAGTTCTATGTGACTGGAGTTTAGTCACAGAACAAAGTAAATTTCTATTTGACACTGAAGGTTTCTGGAACAGCACATAGGATGATACACAAACCAAACTATAAAGATGGTCTGAATGAAAGAACATCATAATGAGAAGCCTCATCAGGTCTGGTATTGTCCCTGGACACCAGGAGGCAGTAGGACATGAGCATGATTCGCTCTACGAGTATGTATATAGGACAAATTCTGTAGCTTGTTGTAGCTCACCCTGGGAGCTTGTCTTCTTCCCTTTTTCTGACTATGTATTTGCTTGCATTTGTTTTATTACAGCATTTGGGGAACTCCTCTTTGCTGTGTGCCTGCTGAAACCCCTGAGGCGTAATCCAGCCTGAAGATTGCCTGGGGTGTATTACAGGGCAGCTCGCCTTCTTCTCATAGCCTAGAAAGCAAGCTATTGCATAAGACTTTAGGGATGGAAATTATTGCAATTAGCCATCACATGATTTATTGACCCCATATGACACAATTGAATGTATTTATGGTAGTACGAAAGAGTTGTAGACCCACTGCAGGGGCTCTTCTGATGTCAATGAAAGTGTAACAGAAGAGGCTGTGGCTCTCCAAAGCTGCTTAGGGACATGTGGAGAGTTGGAGTAAGACCCCACGAAAACAACTCAAGCAAATATTCACAGCATTAAGTGATGAGATCTTTCCTGCTCCCTCTAATGCTGTTTTTTTTTGCATAGAGACTGTGCAGCTCATCATCCTGACTGACTTCAGGACATTGCAATGCCTGCTGATGTTGTTAACATGTAATTTATTTTATGCCTGATACATCTAGTGTTTTTGTGGATACAGCATTGTTAACGTTAGGGCTGTTAAAAAAGAAAATTACTTAACTGGAGAATTACATGGTTGCAGACTGATTGTGTTAGTTCCTAGAATGCAGATAATATGGTCCATTGCTTGTGACAGTGAAAAATTACCTTGATTTATACCAAATAGTGCTCCACTCTCATATGTTTTGATAATGTTGATTTTTTTTGGCTCTTGAATCTGAAAATAAAAGGTTGATCTCACAGACCTTCTTTCAATCAATTTGTTTCACTTTTCTATTGCACTACATTATTTGAAATTCCTATGGATTTTAGAGCACTTTTTGATTTTAGCCTTTGTATATGCATGTACGGGTATACTTACTTGCTCTGGGAAACTTCTGGCTGATATTATAAAGTTTAATTTCTTCCTCTAAGAAAAGAAACATTGTCACAAAATGGCTCCAGAAACATGCTAATGGTTAAGAATGTATCATAAATAAATAAATAGGCTCAGACTGTTTGGCCTTTGTAAAGAATCTGAATTATGTATACTTTGGTTGACTTCAGTACTTCAAGCAAATGAATTTTGACTGATATAGCAAAGGCCAGT
>JAOEHX010039448.1:0-12115 GCA_025448015.1 Bolborhynchus lineola | reverse complement strand
GAATGCTCCATTGCTGGCAGTGTTCAAGGCCAGGTTGGACATAGCCTTGGGTGATATGGTTTAGTGTGAGGTGTCCCCGCCCATGGCACGGAGGTTGGAATGATATCATCTTAAGGTCCTTTCCAACCCTAACTATTCTGTGATTCTATGATTCTCTATAAATGCTCTGAAATGGCTCCATGTGAATCATGACATGGGTTGGATTCCTCTGCAGATAATATAAACAGTTATACTAGTATTTATAGCAGTTTATTTTGAAAGGTATAAAACCAGCTATTTTTCTGGGAATAAGCTAGTCCATATCTGAAAATAATTAAGGAAAAACCTACGTTGGAACAATTATCTTTTATCAGGTTCAGCCTCATGATTACAAAAGCATTCCCAAAATACAGCAAAGAAATTTGCTGATTATAAGATATTCTTTTTTTAAAGGTGGATCATTGATCAATGCAGAATTGCTGATTTTGGTACTTAATGGCTTCCATTGTCACTGAGTGCATTGAAATTCTTAATGCTTATCCATATGAGAGGCAAGGAACTTCTCCAATATAGAAAAAGCAAACTAAAGATTTAAATAAATATTTAAGTGACTTGTCCAAGGTCATCTAAGGACTTTGGCAGACTGGGGATTCAATGTAAAACTGTTTCAGCTCACCAACTTGTTTCTTTATATGGTAGACTACCTGAAGCTGGTATGAGAGGAGTTGTTTGAAGCATCTAGTCTTTGCTGTCATAAATCCAGAGTAGGGCACAAAACTAAAAATCACACCTTATTCTTGACTTTCATGAATCCCTAGAAAGCTTTCTTCAATCTTCATTGAGAGAACATAAAGACTCTGCAGGAAGCACATAAGCTTAGGTTGTAGACACACTTCACACAGCTCCCTGCATGAAGCCGACATCTGATGGTCCTCTGTGTAGAACCAGAGAGTCTCCCATAGGGAGCCACTGTTGCCTACAGTTTGCCTTATAAGGTCTTAATGAAGAGGCAAATACATAAAGCTTTTTATCCTCTATCTTCATATGGAGGATATATCCATATGTATATCCTCTGTCTCTGTATATACAACCTACAAATGTATCCCTGCATGCATAGTGACAAGACAGTAATTTAACTAATAATTATAAATCACAAATTTTGTGAAAGTACATAGAACACTTTGGAAACACTTTATAAAGATAAAATTTTAAAGAACACTAATACAACCAAAACATAGAGCCAGTAAACCAAAATGTATTATGAGGATGCATGCATCTAGAAATTCACAGAATCGCAGAATTATTAGGTTGCAAAAGGACCTCTGAGAATAATCTACTGCAAGGTTTCATAACATAGGTAAAAATTAGACAGACAAACTAACAGTGAAGTTTGGTCTATAAAACAGCCATTGAAGTGGTAAAGGAAGTTTGATAACTCCTTCAAAGGATTACCTAGTATTAATTCAAGAGGTCTTTCATGAATTATAATTATGTTTGTCTCTAAAGACCTTTTTGTTCTCTGCATGCCCAGCATCAGGAATTTAGGAATATTTTTATTTTCATTTGTAAATATTTTGGAGATGGAGAGTGTTCTGTTTTCAGTAACTACTGGGAAAAAGAGATGAAAGTGAACTTTGGAGAACTAATTTTTGTAGGCTTTGTGTTGTTCAAAAATACATCTCTTTGGAATAGATATTCAAGAATTCTGCTTTTCAGTGAATTTAATTCAATATATTTTCAAAAGCTCTGTGTTCTGAAGTATGTCAGAAAGTTTTGTCTATTGATTCGAAATGTGTGTGCAGTGTGCAAAAGAGTTGCAGCTATGCAGATACAAAATGTTGCTGATGGAAGATGGAAATGAAATAGGGATAAGAAAACTGAACAGGAAAAAAAACCAAAACCTAAGAGCAAAAAAGGCAAATACAACCACATTACAGGTATAGCTCAAGAAGTGCCCTATCATCCTTATTGATATTGTGTGCACCTTGCCTCTGTTGTGGCTGCATTTTGGAATGATTTTGCTATTTTTATTCATACTTAGCTTTTATTTAAGAGAAAAATACGAAGTGCCAGCAGAGCACTTCCACAAGTGCCAGCAGTGCTCTCCAACTGAAGGCAAAGTATTTCACAACACAGGAATGCAAAGAATAGGACCCATTCGTGTTACAGAGTGAATTTAGCTGTAGAGTGTTCTGCAAACCTTGCATTCTGTTATGCGCTAGAGTGGTGGTGTACCTGGTGATTGTGGATGACATTTTATTGCACTGATAGAGGAAAGCAGCAAGATGGAAAAAAAAAAGCACTTAATCACAGGCAATGAACATATGATTAAATCCTACTAAAGGTGAAGGGACTTATATAATCAAGTTGTTTTCTGTTTCAAAAAAAAAATTTAATCACACGTTTATGCAGCTTCTAGAGAAGTTTCAGTACGCAACTGCTTTCCTTTATAAATACAAGGTGCAGGGACTTTCTGTATTAAAGCAGAGGCAATGTGCTTTATTTTATTTAATTTAGGTGCAGACTTGAGAACCTGAAACATTGACAAGAAAGCTTTTGAGAAAAATTTAAGAGTCCCTGCATGATAAGAAGTTTGAATAGGGCTGTAAGGACGCTGGGGAAGGACTCTTCAGTAGACACTGTAGAGATAGGACAAGGGGTAACAGATTAAAATTTAAACAGGGGAAATTTAGATTGGATATAAGGAAGAAGTTCTTTACTATAAGGGCAGTGAGGCACTGGAATGGGTTGCCCAAGGAAGTTGTGAATGCTCCATCACTGGTGGTGTTCAAGGTCAGGTTGGAGAGAGCCTTGGGTAGCATGGTATAGTGTGAGGTGTCCCTGCCCATGGCAGGGGGGTTGGAACTAGATGATACTAAGGTCCTTTCCAACCCTAACTATTCTATGAGGAATTTCAAATATTTGAAGTAGAGAACAAATGTTCAAAAATTTGTCTCTGTGAGAAGTCAGAACCATTTTTTTAACAGCTCTCTTTCCACTGTTTTATACATCTACACGTAGAGAAGCATGAAAACTGTGAATAAATATGGCCCAGAAAAAGATTTAGTATATTAAAAGAAAACAAGCCTGCCTCAGTTCTGTGTTTGCTCCAGTGTAAATTTACTAGATCAGGTAGTATTTGGTTGAGGGTTTTTTTAAGAGTAATTGCCAAGTATCAAGCTTTGCAAGATTGTTCTGTTCTCTCCATTACTTCTGAATATCTCCATAAGACTTTTGTAAGCTGAAACAGTAGGAGATTTCCATCTTTTTCTTCTAGATGTTTTGTGTAACATCCATGTCAATAGCTGCTCATGAAAGAAAGAGATATCACAGCCTCTGAGAAAGCCAAGTGTATCAAAGAAGACATCCGAATTATGTTGTGTAGTAATGTTATTTTTTATTATTATTATGGTATAGGCATCATTCATGCTTTTCTTTCCTTAAACATATTCTCTTATCTTCCGCATATACCTGGTAGGAATTTTGAAAACTCTGGTACTCTAGAGCTCAGTTAGAGATGATCACCAGAGTTGTTGCTTGCATAGGAACATCCCTGTGGCATAACTCTACCCCCTGCTTTTCAGATTCATTAAAAGAGGTTTCACAGCAGACACAAGGAATAAGAAAATTGTGTGTCAGAGACTTTAAATAAATAAATAAATAAATAAATAAATAAATAAATAAATAAATAAATAAATCCTTCAGAGCCATTTCCAAAGCAGCCCTGATATCAGGGGAGCTTTTGAAGTTGTATTGGTTTAATTGCAATTCTGGAAAACGGGATATTTGGAATTTTGCTCTTGTTTGCCTTCAAAAATAAGGCAAAGAATGCAAGAATACAAAGAAATTAAAATAAGTTTTTCTTGTTTTGGCCATAGGTCATACAAGCCCTTTGTTCTACATGTGTTGCCATAACACTTCTGAATGAGTGCCTCTTTTGATATTTCTTCTTTCTTTCCTTCCTTCCTGATCTCCTGCCTGCCTGCCTGCCTTCCTGTTGCACCTCTGTTTTGTATTGCACTGGATTCCAAATAAAAATATTTTCATTATGAAAAGAATGAGGTGCTTAGAACTTCATAAGCCAAATAAAGCAGCAGTTAAGGTTTTTGAGAGAGGACTTTTTTCTGCCTGTTGCCCTGCAGCATCTTTCTTTCTTAACCTGAATAACATCATTTAAAATCTGCTTAAAGCTCTGAAAGAAGGAAGAAGATAGCACTATGATTTTTCTGTGTTTTAGAATGTGGTCTTCCAGAAAACTTGTAGTGCTTAGATAACTTGCTTTCTATTCTTTTTAACCATACTTGGGTCTAGCAGTATTAAGATATGTAGAATTTTATGTGTAGAGAGCCTCTATCTTCTACACAGCTTGCTAACATTTTTCAGCAATGTTTTTCCTCCATTTTCACGCTTTTTTTTCTCAAGCTGCATTTCCTTAATAACACCTACTTTTATCCCAGACAAATATATATGCATACCACAAACAGACCCAAAACATATCTTGCCATTTTGAAAATATCTTTTCAACATACTATAAATTACGAACAATAATTAGGTCTCTTTCTTCTTCATTTAGGAGTAGAAATCGTTGTAGCATGTTTTCAGACTTTAAGTCTCACTGCACATTTAAACTAATCCACATGCATTCTTTATAGCCATGTTTCTTAAAGATGTGAGATTTCTATTTCCTAAATTTCTATTTGTCTCTCCTCACCCTCCTGCAAACAACATTGCCGAATAATTTCTACCAGATGTTGCTGAAGTTTGAGGTCTCAAAGGTTTTCAGTTTTTGCAAGTTTAATGATATTTTTGGCCAAAGAGAATTAAGAGACCATTTCATGAGCCCAAAGTGAGGGCAAGGCAGAAATGCCAGCATATGCTTTACTAGACATCAGTGAACTTGACACAGGAAAGCACTATCATTGTACAGATTTGTAGAACACCCAGCTTCAGGACGAAAGGCTGGTCTATTTTCTTAGGAACACCCTGGATGAAAGACAGAAAAGCAAAGCCCAGTTGTACAGAGAGGCTGTAGAGTTCAGGTGAAGCATTTTCAACAATCAGTTTTCATAAGCCTGGTGATATGGTCTAGTGTGAGGCATCCCTGCCCATGGCAGGGGGGGTGGAACTAGATGATCTTAAGGTCCTTTCCAACCCTAACTATTTTATGATTCTATGATTTCTCTTAAAATTCAGAGTATGTCTTTTATTGATGCTGCCAATCACGTAAATTATTTTGTGCCTTAATTAAATACATTAAAGGAATAGTTGTTGAAGGGCTTGGCTTATTCTTCACTCCATCCAGAAGATGAAATTAAAGATGCTAATGGTTTGGAAAATATCTGTTGGAGAACATATGACTTTAATCAATTCTAGTCTTGGCTTATACCTAGGGGATTTTAACTGAAAATCTTGCCTGTTTTCTTCCACCATATTTTTCTGTTCATTTCTGTTCTTTCTGGATCAGTTACGTGGTTTTGTTTTGCACTTTATTCCTTGATTTTCTGATGTACGTATGCTGATATCAAACTTTATACTTGTCAGTGCTATTCATCTTCATCAGTCAAAGCTTTATCTTCCAGAAAAATTTGAAAAAACGTTTGCTTCTCTAACTGTAGTGCGTGACCTGGGTGGCAGTATGCGGTGTTAGAATATATGGTAGTCCCAACACTTTGTGTTGAAAGGCAACTCAGTTACAGATTAAAGCTACATTGTCTTGTGTTATATGCAAGGCAAATTCTCTAGTCTTAGCAGTCCAGTGTGGGAAAGCCAGAGGTCAGATCAGAGTTGGTAATAATCTACAGTAGAATTTTTCTTTTAGAGTGGTAAGTGTTATAGTAGTGCGCTGAGGAATTTAGGACTGTACAGGGCCTCTTAGGTAAGCAGAACTAACCATATGCTATCACAGACACTGTACAGTGTAAAGACTTTCATAACCTTACAGAGGACAGTATTATAAATAATTAGGAGTCTGGTTTGTGTTTAAATATCCAGTGGTGGGGAATGGAAAGCTGTTTAATGTTAAAAGCTCTAGGAAACCTTATCATTTCCATACATAGCAATTATAAGCATTTTATACCTCTTTCAAATATTTGGATATTTTTCATTGTTTTAAATAACATTTCTGTCTTGTCAGTATTTTTTCTGAGATGCATTTTTATGGAGCAATCATGGACCACTTTCTCTTTTCTTTGGTAGACTAAATCTTTACTAATAGTTCACATCTGGTATTTCCCCTTCAGTCCCAGTTACGTCTTACAGTCCTTTCCTGTAATGATTTCTTGTCTACTTTTTAATTCATCACTTGCATCTTCTTCAAT
This sequence comes from Bolborhynchus lineola, assembly GCA_025448015.1. Lineage (NCBI taxonomy): Eukaryota > Metazoa > Chordata > Aves > Psittaciformes > Psittacidae > Bolborhynchus > Bolborhynchus lineola. Next base: position 5,819 of record JAOEHX010039448.1, on the reverse strand, counting down.
TGGACCAATATTTCACAGATTTTCACTAGCTCAAATATGCTGAAAGCCCAGAGATGGAAGAATTGCTACATTCTTATTGTCTACAAAGCTTTTTTAAGAATCAGGTCAGCTAAGGTAATTTCTCTTTTGAAAACTGTGAATTTTTTCCCCATTTCCCCTTTACATCTCAGTTCATATTTTTTCTTTCTTTCTTTTTTTTAAAATGTACATACTTTATTAAATTTCTAGGTGTGATAATTCCTCAGATACCTTTGTTCTGTTTTTTTTTTTTTTACTTGCTGTAAATGCTTCGTCCTTTTATATTCAGTAACACCAGACTTAACATTTATTTTTCCATCTCCTTCAGGTTTCTGTCAAAAAATTCAGTTTTTCTTTCCTTTCTAGCACAGTCATTTCAACACCTCTGTTCTCATTATGCATCTTGCCTTTATGTCTTCAAAGTGTTCATAGTGAAAACTGAGAGTATTAATTTTTTGATTTTTGAGACAGATTGCCCCTGCTGGTTCTTTGCTTAGAAGACCCACTTTAAACTGTCTATTTTGTTTCTTTAACTGTTTCTTTTATTTCTTTGTAAGGTCTCAGCTCTCAGCTTGACTTTTGGCAATTCTTCCTTTTGCCCTACATTTCTTGATATCTAAGACACAGCTTGCAAGTTGGTGCTTTTCTTGTTCATAAACTTGAAGATTATTTCTGGTATTTTAATTAGAGTTATTAGGCCACGTATCCTTTCTTCTTTTTCTTCTCTTTCCTTGACATAAAGGCTCTTGGTAGCCTTAAGTCTACAACTCATGGATATTTCAGATTTGTATCATTCAAAGTTCTGCACTTTTTTTGGCACAGTGCAGTGCATTGTTCAATTTTCTTAGTTTATGATTTAAATCTTTCAGAATGCCAAACATAGCACTGTTTATCTTCCTTTTAATTGAAATTGAATCAAGTCACAATAACTTTATGAAAAGTTAAAATGAGTGCTGTGATTTTTTTGTGTCTCCTCAGCATTTAAGAATTTAAAAGAATTTTGTTTTGTTTTGTTTTGTTTTTTAAAGAGTAAGTTCAGGGAAAAACTGACAACTCTTTATTTCAGTCCATGGCTAATAAAATTCCATGAAGCAGGCTGACTGTTGTTCAGATTTGAACACAATATGAAGCAAGAGAGCAATAGGAGGACATACTGCAGCATTCCTTCTTTTGAGACAATCAGTGACCCACTAATACAGTTCTCCAGTTTCATTACTATTATTCTTCTGTAGAAGAGATAAAGGAAGGTAATTAATAACAGAAAGCAAATGTCTAACACATATTCATTCAAACTCCTTCCTAGCAGATGTATGAAGTGGATTTATGGATGTTAGGGACCAAAGAAAGTAGTTTCATCCTCATTAACAACCACCTCTTCTACTATTTAATCTGCCAAATGTGCTGTAATAACACTCTTTTAAACTTGTATTTCCTTATACCTAGTTATCTACTGTCCACTTGTAAAAATTATTCTTTTGCTTTCTTCATAATTTTATTCATTCCTATTTTACAGAAAAATGATTTGTCCTCTTCTGTCTTTCTCTACCTCTTCAGATGCCTTGCAAAAAAAAAGATTTTTAAAATAATTACTTCATCTTTAATTAAAGTCAATGCCTATTGAAGTCAGCTTGTTTTGAAAACCTCCAATTCTTTTATATTAAAACAGTGCCAATTGCTTCCTTGTTCTGTTCTGCTTGTTTCAAATCCAGCTAAAAAAAAATTAGCTATACTTCCCTGGTTGGCAGTCTTCCAAAATATTCAGTAATGTTCAGAAATTGATTGAATAGCTCTGCCATTCCAGCGAGCAAATTCAATCAGAAATGCACCTTTCTAACTGTTGCTCCCTTAATTTCCTCAATCTGCAACCAGTGCACAGGAAACTGCTCCCAGTCCAATTATCTGGAATACTGAGATGTTTAAAAAACATACAAGATGCTCAAGGGACATGCAACATGTGGCATTGCAGAGTGGCTCTAGCCACAACTAACATCCCTACAAGAAGTTAAATGCATAAAAAAAAAATAAGTAGAATTCTACTTTCAGTGTTTTGATTAGGAAATTAGGAAGTTGTCTAAAAGTACTTGAATATAATTACATGAATATAAGAAGTGTAGGCAACATGACATAAACCTCATGACATTAATTACAGGGCAATGGCATTATTAACAACTATTTAGTTATTGTAAGCTGTTAATCAGTAGTTCAAAACTTTGCAGTTTTCCTGCTTTGCCATGTTCTGGGTGCTGACCACTGGACAAGGCCACCACATACTGATAGATCCTTCCTATGGGGAAAAAGTGTGGGTGACACATTTCCAGGTGCTCAGGCTTCCACTTTTTATAACACCACCAGAATCTACAGAGTGTCTCAGTGGGATTAACTGCTTTCATTACCACAGTGTTGTACATGCCTTCCTAGCCTCAGATGTTAGCAAGAAGGTTGCACATTAGATTCCTGACAGGTTTTGTAAGAAAGACTCAAACAAACAATTCTGGTTTGTAAACCTCAGGAGACATTCGCTCTATATCTAGCCAAAGTACTTGTCTCAGTTATGACAATGGGGTATAAAAGGAAAGATCCGAAATGGAGGAAGAGTCAAAAACGCCATGCGGATAGACTTTAACACTGATGTCTCCATAGCACTGTTCTACATCTTCCTCCACTTTTAAAATATGCTATTAGAATAAGTGCAGAATGTAACATACTGGTTTAAATTTTTGTTTAAATTGTAAACATACACTTATCAGCATGTATCAAAGGCTTTTTTTGTCTAAAGAACAATAATATTTTTCTCTGGTGTCTACTGACTTGTCTGTTTCACCTCCTGAAGTATGTGAGGTTTTTTTTCCTTTTTGTCTTCCTGAACTTCATATATGGATCTCGTTGTCTTTTCATAGGGGAAACTTCAGGCCCTTTCTACCTGGTAAATTAGAGCAGGAGATTTATTTCTGTCATCATCCAAGGAAAGTTCTGTAGCCCTTCTCCCATAGTTTTTCTTTGAATCATAAGAACTTTGTGATATTAAAGATTTGTTGTATTTATAGCATTTTATTTCATGCCTCTAGCTTATTTCAAATGCATTTTTGCCTTTTTTTTTTTTTTTTTTTTTTTAGAGGTGAGAAAATGCTTTGGGTAGATATGGTTTTGGTACTTCACAATACTGAGGTCAATAGATTGGCCACTGTGCTCTGCAAATGGAACCCAAAGAGCCATGCAATTGACAAGACGAGACCCATTGACTCCTAGGGGATTTAAATTTCATCTGCTGGGAGCACAGCTCTGCTTTTCAGCAATTTCAGCAAAACAGCCAAAATGAGGGTTGGGGGGCAAATGTAATTTTCTTAAACCAATCTATAAGATAGACCTTTGGATCACCACATTTGTATACAGTGGTAACTCTTGTCATACTACAACATGTCTTTTTTTTATGTTTGCTCTCTTTTCAATTCATGTAATGGTTCAACCATCCATATATTCTTGTTCAGGAGCAACTCATAAAGAAAAGACTGATATAATTTGACCTATGATTCAACTAAAGAGCTGGGCAATTGGATTTTTTTCCCCAGAAAATCTGATACTATATAAAAATAGAAATATATTTAATACTGAAAATGTTACATAAAAACAATAATTAAAGAAATATTCAAGATGGTTTCTGTACTATAAAGTATAAGGTTTTCCTTATGAAAGTGAGGCAGTTTACAGCTGTTGGTTGGTTATTAATCTACTTTTTGGAATCAACAACTTCTTTTTTTTTTAATTAGTAAACCATACTAAAATATTCTGAAATCTGCTGCAGAATTTTAAGACAAGACTTCATACATTTTAGGTCAGAAACAACAACCATAAACTTCGTCACTTGAGTAAAAATTGTGATTTTCATATGCAAACAAGTATTATGTATAACCGATAATTTTACTGTCACCTTTCTTGTCTTCCAGATCTGGTCTTTTCAAAGAAAGTGTAGGAAAGTGCCTTAAAGTCATTCTGAGAAAAAGAATGCAGGAGCTGTTCTTATTCTGTTCCAGCTCAAGGACAATATTTTCTGTTAGCACACAGTTCAGACTGAATTTGCTGCAGATCTCAAGGGAAAGCCTGATTTTTCACCAGTTCAGATTAAATAGTAAAGGGGAAGAAGACTCCAAAATGTCTTCCTAGGATTAAGTCTCTGTTTCATCTATGAAAAAAGATTTAAAGTCAATACGGTAGCAAGGAGAGCCAAAATGAGAAGCCTCTTTCCAATATATCAAGAAATTATCACCTGTTGGTCTTTCGATTTCTCTCCATCTCAAGTAAGAGTTAGATAGCTGCATAGCAAACTCTGTTTCTCAAGTCTGACATTCAGCAGCGTGGTCTGCCACATGCAAGGCCATGCAATGACATTTTTGACATTTTCTAAGGGGAAAAAAAAGGAAAAAGGAATTATAGTGGACAGAGGATATTGTTCTTTTTGCAGTTAAGAACTATACAGTAAAAAGATATTTTTCAATTCTTTTGAGATCAAGGTGTATTTAGGAACATCCACTAATGTTGATTTGTGATTCAGCTCCCAGCACCCTTGGTGCAAACTGTACATGCCAATCAGAATTGGCTTTTAGAATTAAAGGGAAACAAATTATAAGGAAATAAAGTGTTTTACTTCATCTACAGCCCTTCTTATTGCTTCAGAAAGTTCAAACAATTGTGGCAATGCAGGAAACCTGAACTCATTGCACTGAAATTCCTCACAGTTTAAGAAATTCCATGTTTCTCCTACCCTAAACCTGACATTTCATTAAATGAAGATAAACTACACATATATTAGTAGCCTGTATGTGTATTACTTTACCAGCCTGTTTCAATTAAAATAAGATTAGATACAAGACATTTCAGAGATGTTCTGTGCACGGTGAGATTCTCAGATTACTGCCAAAAATACTGTATTAGGTATATTTTTACAGAAAATTAATTATCTGTTTGCATGTAACATAATGAAAACTTAGTAAAGAGAAGATATACAACAGTAATGAATTGGATTTACACATTTGTTATGAAGTCTTTCATCATGCATTTTTTTCCCATTTTCTTCAGCACTTTATAACAGGGAAGTGATTTCACTGGGATCCTTTCTTATTTGTCCTATGATACAGATGTATACAGAGAGGTGCAAAGTTTTGTGGTTTAAAATAATTTATAATTACACTTTACTGCACTTTCAGTTTATGTGTTTCAAGTGGCAATTAAGAGGAAAGAAATAATTATTAAATTGAAACATTATATTTTAATCTTTTATTTTAAAAATTGTTAACTGAGAAAATATATTTGTGTATAAGTATGTAGATATTACTTCCTTCATACATATACACACATTGTAATGCATATTTTGAGAGAGAGCATATGTGTGCTATGAGTGACAGTGGGCTCGTATGTGCCAGGAACTTCTAAATTTTGCTTCCTCTAATTTCTTTCAACTTGTCTTTTGAAACAACAACAAAAGTTTTTTAATGCTTCTCTTTGCTAAGTTCACACAACAGTAAGTAAATTTAAGTTTTGAATTCAAATCTAGAAAATTAAATGGAAATTAGGCACGCTGTGGAATATGTCTTTACAACCTGTGTTTGATGTTGCATTACAAGCTCTCTTGTAATGATTTTACATCTGTTTTAGACTCAGTTTTAGTTTGATGACTATTTGTGTGATGAATTCTGATATTCCTTTCCCCACAAAGGGTGATTTCTCTGCTTGGTCATGGGTTCAGCAGTAGCAGTCATTTTTTCTCCTTCTCAGTAGCTGGTGCAGCACTGTGATTTTGACTTTCGACC
>JAOEHX010039446.1:40275-55986 GCA_025448015.1 Bolborhynchus lineola | reverse complement strand
GGTGATATGGTTTAGTGTGAGGTGTCCCTGCCCATGGCAGGGGGATTGGAACTAAATGATCTTAAGGTCCTTTCCAACCCTAACTATTCTATGATTCTATGTATAAGCACCTCATTAAAGAAAAAAGGAATAAAAATCAACCAATTTGAAACTATTTCCATGAAAGCTGGTACCAAGTTTTGGGAGTGCTCTGTAATTCCATTAAAAACTGAAGAGATTTGTGCTTAGAAAAATCAGAATGAATTACCATTTTTCATATTACAGAATCATTGTTTATCATACTGTCATGTTTTAATCCCAGTTGCAATGAAGTACCACACAGCCACTTGCTCACTCACAGTCTCCATCACAGTGGGATGGGAGGAGAATTAGAAAAAGGTAAAACCAATGGGTTGAGATGAGTACAGTTTAATAATTAAAATGAAGTTAATAATAGGAAAAAGGACAGAGGGATACAACTCAAGAGGTGTACAGTAAAACTGCTCACCAGCTGCTGACCCATCCTATCCCCCAGCAGTGATCAGTCCCTTTTGGATAACTCCTCCAGTTTATATTCCAGACATGACATGATGTGGCATGGAATAACCCTTTGGCTAGTTTGGGTCAGCTGTCCTGACTGTGCTCCCTTGTCATTAGCAGAGCATGAGAGACTGAAAAGTCCTTCATCTGGTGTCCTGGGTTCAGCAGTAGCACTCATTTTTCTCCTTCTTAGCTGGTGCAGTGCTGTGGTTTTGACTTTCGGCCTGGGAACAGCGCTGATAACACCGATGTTTTTAGTTGCTGCTCAGTAATGTTTACCCTGACCAAGGACTTTCTGAGTTTCATGCTCTGCCAGGGAGGAGGGGAAGCTGGGAGGAAGCAGTGACAGGACACCTGACCCAAACTAACCAAAGAGGTATTCCATACCACAGCACATCATGCCCACTATATAAACTGGGGGCAGTTACCTGGAAGGGAGAGATCACTGCTCATGCTGGGCTGGGTATCAGTTGGTGGGTGGTAAGCGGTTGTATTCTCTTCCCTTGTTATTTCCCTTATCATTATTATAATTGGTGGTAGCAGCAGTGGTTTGTGTTATACCTTAGTTACTGGACTGTTGTTATCTCAACCCATCAGAGTTATATTCTTTTGATTGTCCTTCCCACCCCTCCGGGAGCTGGGGCAGAAGGAGGGGGAGTGAGAGTGAGGGAGCGGCTGCGTGGCTGAGTTGCCAACTGGGTTTAAACCACATCTGAGTAAGCACTACTTAGCAACAACTAAAAGATCCGTGTGCTGTCGTTATTTTCATACTAAAGGCAAAATACGGTACTGTATCAGCTCCTGGGAAGAAAATTAACTCTATCCCAGCTGAAAACAGGACACATGCATAAAGAATTGTTTATCATATGTTTGTGCATATTAATTTAGTCCTGCAATTTTGATTAGCTTCCACCATCAGAAAGTGAAAATGCCTTTGCCAATTGGTGGCCATCTTAAATTATGGGATTTTTTTCTTCTGTCATTTCCATATAACACACAGAAGAATACGTTATTAAAGTACCGATGATTGATTATTTTTACATGTTCTCTTTATTTGTTAACTCATCCATATGATATTTTTTTTCAGTTCTCCACAGTGATTCCACAAAATTAATGTCGTGATTTTTCAGCAGTATGTGATAAGATGGCTAAAGCCACCCATTCCAGGCCAGTCAGTGAAAACAAAGTAAACTATTACCTCCACTTGCTCCCTATATAAGGATGTTTCTTATTCAGAGGTCAACCTAATCTGTTACACTTCAGTGTTTCAAGTAAAGATATTTCATAATACCTGAGTCTATAAATTAGTTACTGTAATGCTAGAATTTTCATTCTGAATACTATGATTCTTCAGGGATTTCATTTTTCACTGTCCTTAGATATTATTCTGTTCCTTCTTTAAACACCAAGTACTTCACAGAAGTCATTTTACCCATGTTTACCCAGCGCTTTTCTCAGAGAAATGAAAATTACATAAGGATTGAAGTGTTACAGCTGCTAAGGAAGTTATGTTACTGTTTCCTAACTTGATCTGCAGTAACTCATGCAGATCCAGTGGTAAGATCAGGTCACAAAACATGATGCTGATACTGTAGGATCAAGATCCTGATATAACCAATTCAACATTGATGCTTTTCCTTTTTGCATTGTTAAAAATAAGGTTGACATAAAACTGTGTGTTATATTTGCTTTCATCTTCCCCACCAGAATATAAAGAGGGCCATTTATTTTAAACCCTGTAGAATAAATACCTTTAAAAAGTAAACAAATATTTTAGTTCTCAATTGACAGTTATGCAAAGTCTGAAGTAGGTGTGAGTAAGAAACTTGACTGTTTGAAAGATAGAATAGGTTCAGGGAGTACTTGGGACTTCAGAAATGAGTTTAACTACAGAAAAGATCTTTGGAAGTAAAGATCATCATGTAAAGGGGATTATGTATGTAAGACTATAGTGGCGACTAGAACCAGATAAGAAACAGCATATTTTCATCACTGCAACTCAGCCCAGCACACTTCCAAGAAAGTGATATTGCTGTTATGGACTGCCAGAAATACATTAAATACTTTTCTCAAAGTTCAGGTTGCATGGATATTGCACTTTTGAGTCTGTTTCCCCATAAAGAGCTGTCTGGAAGAAAGGATGGTGTTTCAAGGATACTCTGTCTTGCCCTGCGAAAATAGTGATAAAAGTACTTTCCTTACTGTGTTATAACAGACAACTGATGAGCCTTATTGCAGCCTGAAGACTTACATATTTACTTCAAAATATTCTTTGTATTTTTGCTTGAGAAAATTGTTCAGTATTTGTGTATTGATGGTCATAAAGTGTATATTTTTAATTGATAGTACTTGAAAGATTTTTAGAAATAAGGACCTAAAATTAGATTTTTCAGGTATTTAAGTTTGAAGTCTTTCCGCATTATTTTTTGCCTATTTAGCTGATAATGTGAAAAGTGGAAGATGTTACTATTTGGTTCTTATTTTAGAAAAAAATCTGAAATGTCACGATGTTCTGTAGTAGAAAATACATAAATTTGTAGTAAGAAGGACAGTAGATACCAGTGGGAGTAGGACAATAGATGCTGATTCCCAGTAGGGGAAGAAGCAGCTCAAACATAAATGGAAAAAGGAAGAGGAAAAAGAACTCATGGCTTGCGAAAGAAGTGCCCCAATCACAGTGCACTCTGACTGAGCAGGGGATGGGTTAAAGCTGTGTTAGTTCTTCTACCTGTCCATCTCATTAAATCTGCACTTAAAAAAAGTGCAGTAAAACAAAGGGACCTGATTTTCAGAAGAAATTAGGATTTTCTAAAAAATTGGATTGAGAAGCATCAACCTTCATTTGAAAAAAAAAAAAAAAAACCCCAAAAAACAAAAAAACAAATGTTAAAAATTTTTATCTTGTCTTTTTGGAGCCTAAAAATAAAGTTAAAAAAATATATTAATTAATTATAAGAGGAGATTATTTATGTTCTCTGCCATTAATCTCTACTCTTTCTTGTCTGATAATTTGCATGTGTCAGGTCATATTTGCTGTGTAAAATAGTGGTATAAGGAAGACTAAACTAGTGTCTCAGGAGTTGCTATTGACAAATGAGTCTTCCTAAAGCTCGTTTGAAAGTTATGTTCTCTTTGGTACTGATACTTTGAAATACCAAGAAATCTGCAGGTTTCCATTCCAGTTATGAATGCGAGGATAGAAACATGGGGAGGACTCAATATTTAAAAAAATATTTAATTGTTTGGCTGCCACTTGAATAAACTTGTACATGTTTTAACCTTGCACCAGTGAAGTGTACTACTAAAATGACTTAATTATTTGTAAGACTATGTATTTGACATTGATAATATGGGTGTCACATCTACATTAGATTCATTAGTCTACTAATTACATGATCTTGTTTTATCTAAGCCATAAACATCTCTCAATCCCTCTCTAATGAACAGAACAGTCTTTGGGATTCTTGATGCTGTTATTACAGTATTGTCAAGTCCTAGATTAGGGTTCTGCAGTTTTCCTCTGCAGCTGAAGTCCCTTGATTTTAAGGGTTTATAGTACTCAAAAGCAAGTGAGTTCAAGCATAAGTGTAATGGGACTCACTAAAAAGCCTGTATTTCGCAAAATGTTGAAAATATTTTTCTTTCTACAACAGTCAACACAGACAGTGGGACTAAAGTTTGGTAGGCAGAATCCTGTTACAATCATACAGCTCAGCATTGCTATTTCTCAACTGCCATGGGCTATGTTTGTTGCTAACTCTATCAGATAAATCTGAAATAGTCCAGCTATGTGGTATTATCTACGTTTCATATTTAATAGTACAATATATCTAATTAGTTGTAATCAAAAAGCATAATTTATTAAAAATAAATAGAAGATAGCATAAAAATATGTCACTTCCATAAATCTCGGTGGTTGTATATTCAGAATAATGAAATGTTTATCTGCATATAGCATGGTAACTGTGTAGGCATCACATTTCCATACAACCCAAATTATTGTTGTGACTGAAGATTTTTTATTTGGTTTCTACAACTGAATTTGTTTCTTAGATTTCCTCTTTAGCTGAGAAGTGGCAGCTGAAACCTTTTAAAAATATACCATCAGAGGTTTTTTTCCCAATAATTAGTCAGAAATTATACTAAATACTATTTTCTATCACTTTCCTTTGCAGTATGTGAATCATTCTCACAAAGGCTCCTAAATCCACAAAGCCTAGTAACTATTCAGGGGTTTAGCCTGGGATTTTACATACACTTTATCAAATCTGCATGCACAAATAGTATATAGTGAGCCTTCAAATTTTCAGAGACTTATCATGTAAATTCCTTTTTAAATATTTAAATAAGTCAGATTAGCTGAGGCTCTGTCTGCAAGCTGTTTTCACTAAACAGTTTCATATATGGCTTTTCTGAAATAGCAATAGAGAACCTAATAGCAATTACCTCCTTTTGATTTTAAGTCATAAGAAGTCAGAATGCTTTGAACTATTTCCATTAGAGGAGAAAAATCATTTGATAGAGTTTGTTCATTTACAGAGAAGTTTCAATATCTTCTTTCTATGAACACAGCAGGAATCAAGTATCTGGAGACAATTCATCTTCTCACATTTCTCAGCACTTTCCCATGATTCCTGTCTTCAGAGACATTTTCACTCTCTTTTGCTGCAGGGGCATTTTACTTTTATGCCTCTATTGCATTTTGACTGTTTCTCTGACTTTATTTGTCTTTGCCTAAGTACACGACAGACCCACATCCACTTATCATTCTTACCAGAAAAATGAAACTCCTTACACTTTAGTGTCTAAACAGCCTTATATTTAAGTGAGGTATCAATTTTTAATGTTTCTTCTTCAAAAAAGAAGTAGTAACAGCTTGCTACATCTATCCTGAATAAAGAGTGGCTGTCAGCTTTATCATACAAATTCTTTCCCCCAAATAAAGCCTTATGTGTTGTCTGGGGGTGAGCTGTTTACATAGTTATTTTAAAAACTGTGGAGATGCTAAAATATATTTCACATAGACTTCCTAGCCAAAATGAAATGTGTACCCAAAGGTCTTAAAGAAGTACAGTGCTAAAGTCATTTTGTTCCTCCACTGATGAGCTGTGAAGAATTTTAACCTATAGTCAACGCCTATGTCAGCTTTTGAAAGAGTTCTTTCGTGTTCTTCCTAATCATCTTTTATTTCCTGGACTGCCAGGAAAGGCCTAACAGAAAAGGATCATCAGTAATGCATTGCATTTGCCAACAGATCCCAGCATAGTCTGTTTAGAATGTCACAGTAAGAAAGACAATACAGACTGGACATAACAAAGTGACTTCTATTTACAGGGGTCATAACCTGTAATATAATTTTCAATGATAAGATAAACTGCACTATGCCTGCAGGATTCCTGATGCTTTAACAAAAACTTTGAAAAATTTCAAGGACTACAGATCTCTAGCTTTGAACAATTAATCAGTGGTTAACACAGAAAAGCTGTTCTGTTTCTGTGAAATATTCATGCAAATTGCTACATATTGTGTCAGTATGTCTTGTCTACGGCAGCGAAGTTCACTACTCTGAAGATCTCTTAACTTGAGTAGATAACGAAGGGCAGAATAATTTATTTTTTCTTCACTATTTGTGTCCTACCTACATTTCAGACATAACCCACTGAAGACAACTTTACAAAAAGTTTTCTTGTTTTCTCCCTGAGAAAATCAAATCAGAGAGAAAAACAAAGTTAATTAGCAGAAATAAAGATGAAGGAAATTATAATTTGTGAGTCACTATGCTGTACCAGCCATTGTGAAATCCATGACAAACCATGCAATTAGCAAGCTTCTCAGTCTAGCCACCAAGATAGGCAGACATGTAACAGTCTGACCAATTTATTATAACAGGTACTTTTATACTAGATTGATTGCAGAAAAGAATGGTTGTGGAAAAAATTAAGCAGAATGCTAAAGATAATATTAAAATATAAATGCTATATATGCTAGCATTTTTCCAAGTCTTTATTCATGCTGAGTATTAAATATCTCTCGGTACAGAGGACGCCATAGCAGCCATGGAAAAGAATTGAGCGGGCTGTCAAAATTTTTCAGGTAATATGTGGATAGACCATGGCAGTTAATTTTGCCTAATTTTCAGAGCATTTGTGTCATTTTCAGGCTGCCAAAAGCATGTGTAAAATGGCACACAGTGCCATTACTCATCCTCTTGTTAATCAAAAATGAAATCATATTTCATTATGACACTACATATGGACTCATTCCTTAGTAGACTAGGTTTGGTGTGTACACAGCAGATCACTCCTGCTTGCTCAATGAAGTTGTTCTAACTCTCCCTGCTTCTTGGTACTACATATATGTCCTGAACCTCACTTCTCATGCAGTGGAGAAACAAACAGGCAGAACAGTATCTATTGAAGCAGGACATAAACCTCTGAATTGTAGGCCAGAACAGTAACAGTCAGAACTTTCTTCCTTCTGTACACTTGGAAACCTTTCTTCCTCAATTTGTTATCAGCAAAATCTGCATAAATGTGAACTTAGAGGTTTTACAGACCTGTACTGAAAACTCAAGACCTTCAATTTATATTGATTATATAAGGTACTTGTTCCTCTTGTTCTTTATAAATGTGACTTTTTGCCCTGGTATCTTACTGTTAGTTACTGAAATACTAGATGTGCCAACATGTGAATGATATTTAGAAAACTGTTACAGTCATCAGGTGTCCCATGATTTTTTACAAAAGCATCAATTTTGGATCAAGGTCAGCTGGAATTTTGCCTGCCTCAACTTCTTTTGTATTTTAAATTATTCTTTAGAATGTTCAGTCTTAAATTATCATGTAGTTTACTCAGCACTTCCTGAAGCTGTTGTATTTCACACTAGTATCTGTAACACAGGAGGTGAACTGATCCCTGTTATGTCTTACATGAATATTACCTTTCCTAGCTTTTCAAAATTACCAATGCCTTAGTTTCTAAAATAATAGCTATGCAATTCTCTGCTACTATACTATTATTTGTTTTTAAGTCTCTTGAATTATGCTCTAGATAAATTAATCTGCATTCTGGTCTTGTTTATATGAGTTCATATGCTCATGCCCTTTAGAAAGAGGACATTGTGCACACTTTCAAATGTGTGACGTGTGTGAGAAGGCACAGAAGCACAGAAGCCAAGCAACAATGAGGTAAAATGAAGAGAATAGACTTCTTAGCATTGCAAGTACCATCTGTTCTGTAGAAACGCATCCTCTGTGTTGGCATTGCCACAGTGGTATGACATGTGTTATTACTTTTAATCATACTTTGTGCTGAAGAAAAGTCTGGTTACATGACAGATTCAGAGGTTGCAGACTCCCTCAGAGCCAGTGCCTAGAAATCCAAGACTGCTTAGAGCATTCAGTATTTTCATTTCTGAAATACAATGACCTGTGTAAAATTAGGCCACTGGGGGCCAAGCCATTAGAGCACATAGTACATTTTTATACAAGATGAAGAAAGCAGATAGCATTTACATGAAAAAGGTGTCATTTTCATAATATTCTGGAAAATTTTATGCTGAAGAATTTGTCATCATTTTCATAGGATAAAATTGTGGGGTGTTACAGGATAATACTAGACAGAAAAGGTGATGGAAGGTTTTCTGTCCTGACTCAGACTTTTTTGTCAGATTTACTAATAATAACAATGTTTTGTTTATCAAAACAAGAAAACAGTTCAAAGCCACTATGTGAACCAGCCCTTACTGAGACATCTGTTTGAGGTCCTTGCATATGTAAGAAGGAGAAACTTACAGATCTAAACAATGTTCTTTATGCATCATAACAACTTTGTTTGTATAATACACAAAACCTGGTGTCTTATTCCCATCTTATTGCTAACCACTGTCAGCTAATTTAGATGCAAGATCTTGTCCTTATACATTCAATAGAGACACAATGCATAGCTAATATGAATTGTCTTTTTTATAGTTACTGTATTAATAATGATCATGAGTCCTGGAATCACACTTCTAATTCTGTTTGCAATGACAACCAAGTGATGTCATATTTCTCTTTTGATTAGGCCTCACTTTTATGTCGTCAGTGACAGTGGCTTTCCAAGTACAGACATGTAGGGATATATAACTTCTGGCTATGTGTTGTCAGGAGGCTGTTACAAATATCTGACCCAAGGTTTTCTGAAACAAGAGAAACAGCCTTTTGGTCTTGTGTTGGATTCAAACAGCATGGCATCTAACTCATGTTATACAGTTACGATGGCCAAAACTACAGAAGCTTGGCAATTCACTTAGGAGCTCAAGTATTTTTTGGATGAAAAATGAATATCAGAGAGCCTTTTTATTTGATAAAACATTTAAATAAATGCTGTTTTGAATGTCTTCCCAAAATAACTTCTCCATGGTTGTTTTACCACATAGTATTTGTTTATTAAAAGTCTGTGCAATATTTCAGTTTAAATGTTTATTATTTTAACATTCTAATTTGACTCATCAGAAATCTTCTCAGCAGATGAATACAGTATACTTTTTAGAATCCTTCAGTGTCCTTTAGTATTCTAGATTATATAGAGTTAATCGTAATACAAATTTTAGTTTTATAATATTGATTGCAAATTGCTAATAAAAGAAAATTAGATTATGTAGGTTTTTTAATCATTTTCACTTGTTACTAGAATAAGATTATAAAACTGTGCTCAGAATATATGCTTTCCTACTCTTCATAAGTCACCTGTGAAAGGACAGTGTTGATTAACATTTGCATTTAGGATTTTGTCTTGCACTTTCTTAAATCTGAAAAAAACAGGAAATGTATTTTGTAAAATATTTACGTATTCTCTTCTAGCTCACTCTTCAAAGTGGTGGATATTAGAAATGCTTTAGTTTGCATGCATATTAGAGCTGATGTCAATGAATTTGTACCACTAAAAAAGCTATGTAAAATGTGTTCATCATAATAACTTAATAAAACTACAGAGACAGCATATGCAAAGACTCATTAAACATGTATTTCTTTGGAGGGAGGTGGGGAGGGAGAAAATATTCTGCATTCTTTCAATTCTGTTTTCATCATTCCCTTTGAAATCCCTGGATTTTTTTTACCCTGAAGAAAATAATAATATAGCACACAATTATCCATATGATTAGTGACCTCATTCTAGCTTTTGGGAGATATAAGAATTACTAAGACCTTCCGATTGTTAAACACCAAATATATTGATTTCTTTCACTTAGGATTCTCAAAAAGTAAAAACTAATATACCAATATTAAATATCCATTAATAATAGACAGACAGATAGATAACATGATGTTTTGTATCATTGTATTTCCCAAATTATTTTCAACAAGTGAAATGAGTTGCGAGTCATATACAAATATCAGAAAATGGTAACAGAGAGGATTATATGTGTTCACAATTTTGAGGAAAATGTAGGCCAAGTCTTTCATTGCAATACTAGCTTTAATTTTAGACTGAACAGGAAATGTTCAACTTACAATAAGTCTTTCTAAACACGGAGATATTCAACTGGTTCAGGACCCTCTCATATTTGTTGTTTTGCTTCCAAATGAGTCTTATAAGGCTTAATATCTACAGCTGAAATCTGCTGAAAAATAAGTTAGGTATTGCAAGCTACAGACATGTGAATACATCTGAACCTTTCTGATGGTGGTTAAATCACTGGACTCCAAGACATGATGTATTTTGGTTTTGATAAGTTGTCTTTTATTTAGTGGTGGGGAGTTATGCTTTTAAAGGTTACAGAAGCAGGTTCTAGTCAATTTAAGTACTGTTTAACACCAAGGCATGATGTTCAGTCTTTGAGTGAGAAAAAAAACATTTCTGCATTAATGCTTACAGAGTCCCCTCACCAATTTACTCTGCCATAACAACCTACTGATTAAAAAAAAAAAACACACAGTCCATGAAACTCCGAGAGGCATTTACAGGAAAGAAAGATTCCTAGGTTTTGATTCCTACTCAAAATGAGCAGCTGCTCAATCTAGTATCGTTAAGATACAAATACCGACCCTGGGAAACAGGGCCTCTCATTCCTTGTGGTGGCTTAATATTATGTCAGAAGCAGTGCACTCTTTTAAACAATCCATACCTCTACACTTTCACTTGCCACTTTAGCTGAACAGTTTGCACAGAGTGCAAATATTAGATGCCCAGCTTGACCTGCAACCTTCTCTGAAGTCAGGCCATCACATCATGTACTAGTGGTAGCTTTGATATGCTGCACATAGGCTTTCTCAAAATGCATTTATTACAATTATTCAGTCCACAGGCTGCACATCTCCCTGTGCTGTCTGTTTCTTCCAGCAGTGCTTGAAAATGTACTATTATTGAAAGAGTTAAAAAAAAATCCCCTTGGAAAAGCTAATTATTGCATGCAGATACTTCTTTGTGTGATCAAGGAGGGGACAATTTAATAGGCTCTGTAATACAACCAAGAACAAAATTGCTTTAAAGGAAGTCTCTTGTTGAGTGACAACTCTGTTGCCTGAGCCAATTAGGTCCCAATAAAGAGTGTTGAATTGGCTCCTGCTTTCTCATTAATTATGTTCTGTCACAGACATGGGGCTTGATTTAGCAATTTTGTATTACATTAAGATACTGAAAGGAATGGAACAAATGGCTCACTCTGATAATAGGCATTCTATACACGGTGTGACATTTACTATCCAGCTGTCCATAAGGCAGCCTAGCACTTCAGTTCAGGGGTTTATTTGTCATTGCTTCAAAGGGACACTCAGCTTTTCACAAAAAAGAAACAGAGAGGCTAATAGATAGGACAAAATGTACTGCTGATATGCTTTATTAGAGATAGGATGCTAGGGTTTTGCTAACAAGCTCATCCGTTGGGACTAAGCCGAGTTTGCTGTCAATCATCCTACACACAAAAGCACACTAGTTAACAAGGAGAAATGAATTACAGACACTTATTCCTGCCTGTGGGATCACAAATACACCAATCTGTGAAAGAGGCACAAACTCAGAAGACAAACTACATATTTGTCAATAACCTCCTAGAAAGAACCCTAGTAATTCTTTGAAGACCTTTGATTTAACTTCACTCTAAAATACATGTATAGGAAATGTTTTAGTTACCATGACATTTTCCTTTGTTACTCGTACAATTTTTCATCACATTAAAAACACAAAACTGGGGAGGTCTGCAAATGTTGTGCTAGGTATACACACTGCTTTTTATACCAAGCCACAGGGGGCAGCTGCTGTTATAAAATTCATTAATAGCAACAGAAAATTAAATCTTACAAACTTTAGGTTCAGACTATCTTGCATCAATGTGTAGAGCATAATCTAAATCCCAATTTATGTCTTATATAATAATTAAAGTAGCAGGGGTTTTTTTTTAGGTTGTGCTTATTTTTTTACACTCCATTTTATATTTTCATGGGGAATTTTGATCTGTTGCTTGCATTGCACTTGCAGGTTCAGATTAAATGTGTATAAGTAAATTTGTTTATACTTCCATATAAATACTATTAATACATACATATATGTGCATGTGAGAATTTAAACCTATCTATTTGACCCTAATTTCATTTCTTGTCAAAGCACTGCCATTTATAATGTAGTATGTCCAGTGTAACTGACTTCATCTAGGAATAGGAATCCTTAGGAAACTGGAAATTATTTAGTAAAATGTTATTTTCATTTGGAAAAAAAAAATAAAATCCATGAACAAACTCTAGATATGAAGGAGCAAAGAGGGAAAAAAATTAATGTGTGTTATAGCAAAAATAAACCTAAGGTTGATTTTTCAGACAGAAATGTGTATTGGGTAGAGGCTGTGTATGTATAATCCTTGCCATCAAAGTCTTATCTAAACTTAAACAGTAATTTCCACAGTTTTCCCTGTTTGGAGAACTTTCTGCAATAATATTTGTAGTTCAGATGTATGGAATAGTATTTCTGAGACTTTACTGTTAGACAGTGACATTACCTATTAGGGAATTCCTTACTTTACCCTATCTTGATATACACATGCTGCCGATAAGTCTTTCATTACCTCTTCTGATGCACATGGATCACCCTAAGAGATTAGAAGGACTAGGGTCAAGATGTTTGTACCAGAGCATTGGGTACAATCCCAGACACTACAGATCTGCAAGCACAGGAAAAAGCTAACAGCGTCTTCTCAGAACTGTCAGGGTTTGGTGCTTTTCCACCAAAATAAAAAAAAAAAAAAAAAGCTCCTTTGTTTCTTGTTTTTCATTTGCTAACACTGCAGGCTGGGGGTGTGAAGGAGTTACCCTCTAAGAAGCTGCCAGAAGTGAAAATAAGATATGCTGGTTGCTCTTGAATAATTGAGGAAAGAATACACAGACTTCTCTGTGAGATTGACTCAGGCCTGGGTTAGTTTATATGAGCTGGCTCATTGGCAGTGCTGGCAGAGGAATGTAGGGAGGGTTTTCCACCTGAAAGACCTGGATAGCAGACTTGGGACCCCTCATATTAGTTAAATGAAGAAAAAAAATTCCCAATCCTTAACAGAAATATTAATGTACTAGATAAGGATGAAAGGTTTTAAAATAGGTATGCAAGACAATATAAATTTCCTAAGTTAGGTAGAAGGTTCTCAGGTGAGTTAAACTCAAGCCACTATGAAGCT
This sequence comes from Bolborhynchus lineola, assembly GCA_025448015.1. Lineage (NCBI taxonomy): Eukaryota > Metazoa > Chordata > Aves > Psittaciformes > Psittacidae > Bolborhynchus > Bolborhynchus lineola. The sequence goes on along the minus strand of JAOEHX010039446.1, from coordinate 42,827 downwards.
AGAAAGCAGTGACCTGGTAGCTGTTACTGAAGCTTTTTGGGACAGATCCCATGACAGGAGTGTGGCTATTGATGGCTACAGGCTGCTCAAAAGAGATAGGCAAGGAAGGTAGAAGGGTTGTCCTCTGCATCAATAGAGAGATAGAGTGCAAAGAGTTGTTTCTTAAGAATAGCCATGAGAAGGTCAAAAGCTTTTGGTAAGGATCGGGGACAAAGGCAACAAAGGAAACAGATTGCTGTCTACCACAGGACACCCAATCAGGGCAAGACTTATTGAGAAGCCTTCTTATTCCAGCTACAGAAGGCATCATAATCAGAGGCTCTTGTCCTGCTAGGGATCCTCAACTACCCTGAGATCTGCTGGAAAAGTAGCACAGCGAGCTATAGGCAATCCAAGAGACTCCTGGTGAGCATTGAAGATCACTTGCTAAGCCAGGTAATAGACAGCTCTACCAGGGGTTATGAGATACTAGACCTGATGGTCACCAATGCAAGTGAGCTAATTAGTGAGATCAAGACTGGAGGCAGCCTGGGCTGCAGTAATCAAGCGCTTGCAGAGTTCTTAGTGCTGAGGGTGATGAAACAGGCAAAGAGTACAGTCAGAACCCTGAATTTTAGGAAAGCCAACTTCCAGCTTTTTAAAGTGTTACTCAATAGGACTCCCTGGGAAGCTGCCCTCAGGGATGAGGGAGCAGAGCAGAGCTGACAGATCTTTTAGGGTGCTTTCCACAGGGCACAAGGTCTTGTGATCCCCAGGTGTAAGAAATAGAGTTAGAAAGGCAAAAGGTCATCACAGCTGAGTCATGATGGTCAAACTAAAGGGCAAGAAGGAAATGTACAGGAAGTGGAAGCAAGGACACATATACTGGGAAGAGTATAAGGATGCTGCCTGATTGTACAGACATGGGGTCAGAAAGGCCAAGGTGAATCTGGAGCCAAAATTGTCAAGAAGTGCAAAGAATAACAAGAAAGGCTTCTATAGGTATGTCAACCAGAAGAGGAAGGTCAAAGAAAATGTGCCCCCCTGATGAGCAATACTGGTAAACTGGCAACAATGAACAAGGAGAAGGTCAAGATACTCAACAACTTTTTTGCCTCAATCTTCACTGGCAGGCTTTCTCCCAACACCTCTCAAGTGGATGAACTGCAAGGTGGGAAGTGGGGGAGCAAAGTCTCTCCAACTGTTAGTGAAGATAAGGTTTGTGACCATTTGAGGAACCTGAATATACGTAAGTCTACAGATCCTGATGAGATCCAACCCAGAGTCCTGAGGGAATTGGCTGATGCAGTTGCCAAGCCATTCTCCATGATATCTGAAAAGCCATGGCAGTCAGGCAATGTCCCTGGTCACTGGAAAAAGGGTAATATCACACTCATTTCTTAAAAGGGTAGAAAGGAGAACCCTGGGAACTACCATCCTGTTAGCCTTACCTTTGTGACTGGGAAAATCATGGAACAGATCCTTCTAGGAGCTATGCTAAAGCATATGGAGGCAACAGAGGTGATTTGAGACAGCCAACATGGCTTTGCCAAAGGCAAATCCTGCATGACCAAACTAGTGGCCTTCTATGATGGAGTTACTACACCAGTGGATAAAGGAAGGGCTACAGATGCTGTCTACCTGGACTTCTGTAAAGCCTTTGACACAGTCCCCCACAACATCTTTCTATTTAAACTGGAGAGATATAGATTTGATAGGTGGACCATTTCATGGATGAGGAATTGGCTGGATGGTCTCATAAAGAGGGTAGCAGTCAACGGCTCAATGTCTGGATGGACACCAGCATCAAGTGGCATCTCTCAAGGGCCAGTACTGTTTGATATCTTCATCAACAACATAGACAGCAGGGTTGAGTGTGCTATCAGCAGGTGTGCATGTGATACCAAGCTGAGTAGTGCAGTTGACAAGCCTGAGAGATCAGAAGCTATGCAGAGAGACTTGGATAGGCTCAAAAGGTGGGCCCATGCAAACCTCATGAGGTTCAACAAAGAGAAGTGCAGGGTCCTTTCACCTGGGTTGGGCCAACCACCTCCATCAATACAGGCTGGGAGATGAAAGGATTGAAAGTACCCCAGAGAAGAAGACTTGGGAGTACTGGTGGATGAAATACTGGATTTGAGCCAGAAATGTGCACTCAAAATGCCAATCGTATCTTGGGCTGCTTCCAGCAGGCCAAGGGAGGTGATTCTGCCCCTTTACTTCACTCTGGGGAGACCCCACCTGGAGAACTGCATCCAGCTCTGGAGTCCCCAGCACAGAAAAGACATGAACCTGTTGGAAAGAATACAGAGGGCCATGAAAATACTCAGAGGGGTGGAGCATCTCTCCTACAAGAAAAGGCTGAGAGATTTGGGGTTGTTCAGCCAGGAGAAGGCTCTGGGGAGATCTTTCAGTTCTTAAAAGGGGCCTATAAGAAAGATGGGGAGAGACTTTTTAGCAGGGCAAGGGGTAACAGTTTTAAACTAATGTGATGGTTTCAGCAGTAGCAGTCATTTTTCTCCTTCTCGGTAGCTGGTGCAGTGCTGTGTTTTTGACTTTCGGCCTGGGAACAG
>JAOEHX010039446.1:24679-40175 GCA_025448015.1 Bolborhynchus lineola | reverse complement strand
AACCTGTGGGAGTTGCATTCTTTTGATTCTCCATGTAGCAAACTGCATGGCTGATTTACGGCCTAAACCACGACAACTAAAAAAGGGGAGATTCAGGCTGGATGTGAGGAAGAAATATTTTGCAATGAAGGTGGTAAAATACTGGAAGATGTTGCCCAGAGAGGTCGGTAGGTGCGCCATTCCTGGGGACATTCAAGGCCAGGCTGGATGTGGTTCTGCAATTTAATCTAGTTGCAGATGTCCCTGATGTAGTTGAAGATTGCAGGGGGTTGGACTAGATGACAACCCAAACTATTCAATGATTCTATGAAACTACTAGCCAATTAAACCACTTCTTCTAGAGTGAAACTTTATTGCTATTTCTAAGAATGTGAATCTCTGCAGAGTATCCCCAAAAGAAATATTTTCTGGGAAATACCAATATTTTTTACTTTTTGCTTCTCCTTTACAGCCCTTCAAAATAATCTGAGAAGTTAATACAATAATCACCTACTACAATGGATAAATACAGGCTAAAGAAACAAACTCATAAACAGTTGCCTAATGCTCCTTCTGACCCATAAAGGGCAGTCTGAACTTGTTTATTGTTTTGCCGCATAACCTGTGATGATTTTACAAACTTAGAAAGGAAAGCAAACATGCTACAAAACGTACTTCATCTACCTCATCATACTTGTCTCCTGTTGTGTAGGTGGTGAGAATCATCTATCCCCATTATCTTGTCAGGTCTCATGCTTGCCTTAATTTCAAAATGGCTGCATCTCCAGGTTATAGATATTTTTAGTCAAAATTTTCATTAACTCCTTTTATTGCCATACTTGTCTCCAATTTCCTTTTCTAAATAAAAATGAAGCATTAGAAATGTATAACTTGGAAAAGGAGCATCTCCAGAGTCATAGTTAATTGAGATTCAATAGCTTCAAAAGCAGCTGTATTTAAAAAGCATTAGCCATGTACAGCTAGAGAGCTTCTGTGCAAAATAACTTGACCCAGACAGTAATTTAGGTCATACTGAATAATTTTTTTAAATATTAACAAAGAATGAAGAGTTCTTACCTTGATTTCCTAGATCTGGAAAAAGTTTTCCCTCTTCAAGTAATGATTTACTTTAATATAGAAGTTCTAATTCTCCAATGCAGTGAACTCAGGATCTGAAGAGTTAGAGGGATCACACTAAAATTGACCTTTTCATGAAGCAGACTGTCCTAGGCCAAGATAATACTGGTGTGACATAGGTAACAAATTAAAATTGCTCTTCCTTGCACCTGGAGGTAATGAGCCCCTGAGAAGCAGTTCTAGTAGCAGTATCATCCCATCTATGCCCTTACAGTGAAATGTAACTATGAGACAAACACCCTCTTCCAAGACGTAGTTGCAGATAATAGTGAAATAAATTAATCATTATAAATCATCACTGCCCAAGATTTCTCCTCAACATTCTGCTAAGAGATTTACTTATCTGAAAGAGGGCAAGTAGGCTATATTATCCGATGACAAAATCGCTACTTACAGTTCTTGTTTTAGGAGGACAGTCTCCATATGTTCTGTGCACAGCAAATGTAGGAGAGATTCTCTCAGAGCATAACTCAGAATGAGGAATTCTCAAAGGGGCCAAGCTCACACAACTGATTATGCAAGGAAATTGATGTCTTTCTGATTTAGATGACTTCAGGTACAAAATGTGGCCTATCTATCCATCTTCCAGGGTAGAATTAACAATTTGAATTATTTTCCAGGATATATGACAGCAGAGTTTGGAGTTTATTTCATAGAAGTTCTTACACTGCATTCAAAAAGCTGTTTAAAAAAGTGCTGTCTGTCTCCCATGGGGAATATACTTTAGATTGCTGTAGTATCAAGAGAATTTTTTACCTCATGTGCTTTTAACTGAGACGCTAGTTCCTCTGGTGTATTTATTTGGATTATTGATAATTTTATGGTAGTAAGTGCATTATTCTGTTGTCTTCATACAAATTATAATTTTTAAATTACTACAATAATAATTGTAGTGATGCCAATGGAAGCAGTATCAGACCAGGAACATGAGGGAAAATCAGTGATTCTTTGAGTTTTGATGGAAATTGCTGAGGGAATCTATGTTTCCAGTCATCTGTACAAGATGGGCTACTGATAAAGTGTTTAAAAATCTGTACCTCAAAAAGTGACTTAGAAAAAACGAGGGGCAAAGCTGGCAGAAAAAAAAACCAAGAAGGTGCTCACTGTTGGAGATAAAAGTCTCTGTGTGATGACAGGTGTAAGACTGACAGTATGCCCAAGCTGGAACTCTGAAGTACCCAAGAAAAACTATGGCTGCTGTTTAGTATGGACTACCTGTAGATAGTTTGGCAGCTGGTATGTTACTGATTACATGATTTACTTAGTAGTATCCTCAGATGTAGTCTTTTTGGCTTTGGAGGAAGATGGCTTTCTGAGTGACAGTAAATTTGAGGATGGTTTTGACAGTCCTAGTGCATTGTCAGTTAGAGTGCTGTTCTAAAGGACTCCTTAAGAGAGAGCTTTTTGGGAAGCATGTAAAATATATCCAGGGAGTGGACAAAAGCAGGATAAGCTATTGAGATTCTTCCTGGAACTGATGAACCACTTAATCTGACATGAACATGCTAAATGAACTTTGGCCAGGACAGCTAAAAGCCATGTTATTTGAATATGTAACTAGAAATTAATTGCCACCAGTTTAGAATATATTCCTGGTTGATTAATCTTACTTCTGGTCAATTATCTTCTTACTTTGGTGCCTCTGCTTCAACTCTTCTGTACTTTAGATTAAAGAAAATGTGGCTTTATTAAGGAACTTTCTACTGGGACCTTCATAATCAGGAAACAAAAATCCTATGCAAGTCTCTCAGCTAATGCATGATCATGCAAACCAAATCTGAAGGCCAGGTACTGCCATGCATAGAATATCTGTTTCTGTGTGCTGACAAATGAAATCTTCCTTCTTCAAAATGAACCTAATTTATTTCATTAATGCACAAGGAAGTAAATTCATAATGATGATGAGCATTGAACATTAATCTTTTAAGTTTACTTTAATATTCCCTCAATCCTTTCCTCTGAATGCAGTTTACAGTTGAGTCCTCCTCAGCAGCTGTTGGTATTTGCCTTTGCCTATTTGTCTCTTGGTTCAAAGTAATTTCACAAGATTTTTTTTTAATTAGGTATATTTTTTATTTTAATTGGATGTAGATTCAGCATTTACTCCTTGTTTATAATGTCCATTTCTACTAATATTTTAGCTTGCAAATGTCATCTTAAAACTTCATCTAAAAAAATGAGTTTCCATTTTTATATTTATTGAAATCAGTGTGAGGCGTGATGTTGTCTTTCATCTGGGATTTACTGAAAGGCACTCAGAAAAACAATTAGCATACATCTTGGGAAGGAATCTGAAGAATCAGAGAATGATCTCAGAATTTTGTCTGTGAGGTTACCAAGACCATCTGCAGCACTGTCACTGAACACAAGGCACAAGACCAGAAAATCCAGATACTTACAAGATGAAATACTTAGGAACTCTGATAAAAAACTAATTATCTTCTGTCTTCTTAAGCCATAGTTGCAAAAGATGACATGTTGGGAACAGTTTAATATCCACAGATGCCCAGTGACAGGTAGTACTCTAATCTAAAATAGCTTTCCAATTATACTGCATTTTTTGACAAATACTGGTTTTTGCTTTACGGAAGTTTAAATGTTGCTTGATGTTCCTGATGCTTCTGTAGTCTAAAGTCAGTTATACTTTGGCCTCACCAGCAGTATATTAAGTGTCACTGACACATCAATCAGTGTGCCTTTGAAATTATTAAATTTGTCCTTTTTCTTGGAAATAAATATGATATTCAGCCTGATTGCAGATGATATCACTTTTGCACACTGTTATGAACTTTAGTTTCAAAATCCAAAAGTATTTTACATATATAATGTAACTATTTTTCTTTCCTTCATCCCTACACTGGTTTCTGTCCTGGTTCCTCTGTTACCATTTCAGAACTCTTCTTAGATCAGGAAATTTTAGATGATAGCTAAAAGCCTTTCATGCTTTTTCTCCAAAAGCCTGGAAAACTTAATGTGACTATGATGTGGAGATGAATGTTATTAAATGGTCCCTAAAATCTCTCAGTCCTTACTGCTTTACTGTTGAGCTTACAGATTCTAGAGGAGAGAAAATATCTTACTGTCTCCACTGACTTTGAGGAGGATGTAGCAAGCATTGGAAGCATTAAAACTAACATAAGAATGTAATTTCTGAAATCAGTCAGGCCTGAGTTATATACCTTTTTCTGCTATTAATTCACATGGGATTCAGTGCTGATCAAATGGTTGCAGTTTACCTGTTTTGGAGCAAGATTCTAATGACTAATTAGAGGATCCATAAAAAGCAAGTTGATTTTCCTGTTTAAGTTTTTGTTTGATTGGTTGGTTGTTGTTTTTTGTTTGGTTTGTTTTGGATTGGATTGGGTTTTTTTAATACAAATACTGAGCCTTGGAAAATCAAATGATTCTATCTCGTCAGTGTTACTATTTCAGATTTTAAACTCAGGCACTTTTCTCAAATGGAAGTAGAAAGAATGGACTAGATTAAGGTATCTTTTCTTATACATCCAAGTAATTATAAGTAATTAGGACATGAAACTTAAAATTTGTTCAAATGTTTAAGTAAACAGTGTTGGAATGTAATACATGAAAAATTAAAGATGTTCCCTAAATGCAGCATAGCATTTCAGATCTAAAATCTGTTTGACAGCATTCTTGGGTTGGTCTGGCCATTTTAGAGAATCTCAAAGAAAATAAAAATGCATACAAAATAGTAACTAATTACAGGTTTTGTTTATGAACTGATTCAGTGAAACACGTTAGATTGTATATCTTCTCTACAACTACATTATGCTAAGTAGCTAATAACCCATCTTCCAAATGATTTTTAAATAACTGTGTTTAGATTCTGACTCATACAAGTAACAAGCTGTTACTTTTTTTGCATGAGCTACAGTGAGTGATTAAAAATTATGTGCATGACTCAAAAAGAAAAGTTCAGGTTTTATATAATCATAAAAAAATGCTTAGATAGTCCAGTTGAAATAGAAAATGCAAAATGGTTGTCATTATAACAGAAGCGAGCAAAATTAGATATATATTTGTTCTGATTAACTATATGAAAACAGGTCCTACAGTTTTAACTTGACATGAGTATTTTATATTGTAAAAAATTCCTACACACTATAAAATATATATTATTGTTTTATAGTTAGTATAACCTATAAAAGAGAAAAAAAATAAGGATACATTTCTGTAACTGTTTTAAGCCAGAGTTATCACTTGGAATTTTCTGGTTTACTTCCCACCCATGAATCAGACACAAGTTACCAAAGAACTGTCTGAATGTTTTCAAATTGCCACTGTAAGGCTACAAAACCCCCTCATGAAATAGGAATGACCACAAAACATCTTGGGGAAAAAAAAGAAGAATGACGTGTTATAGAGCTTTAGCCACTTCAGTTTGTTAGAAAATAGCCCAGTAGTCCAAATAGCTTAAGGAGACATCAGAAGAAAACCAATGAATTACTTTGTATATTTTTTTTTAAATTATTCTTCTCTCATACATTATAAAATGAAAATGAAATCTTTACAGATTTGTCTCTTTTTTTTTTTCCCCCCCCCCCAATAATATAAGACATAGTAGGAGCAGAGATTTAGAAGAACTTAGAGAACAAGGAATAATGTCAATATCTTATGCATTATAGATGGTCCTTAAATAGTCAATGTTGAACTCCAGGCATTAATACTGGTTTCCCTCTTAGTGTGACAGTGTGCTTATAAACATGTTTCCCAAAATCAGCCTATATATAAATGGGAATATTCTAACCTGTAATGTACACCACCTTATACGCTCATTTCACAAATTCGTTACTGAAGGATAAGTGAAGGGATCACAAGTACTTGCACAATCAACAAGAAGGTTCAATTTCATTTCCTTCAGTCATCTAGAAGTGTTTTGAATCAAAACCCTTTTGGCACTCACTCTGAGATCATAATTTTAATATTTAAGAGCATTTCAGCTCCAAGGTAAATACCTACATCAGGAAAAAACAGTACCTCTTCTATATAAAACTACATTTATAGGTTGTACATTTATCGCTGAAAAATTTATGATTAAGAATTCTAATTTATCAATCCAAAGTATTTACATGATTTTATGGGCACATATGCAGCATACTAATTATGCTACCCTTCACTGTACTGCACAGAATTTTCCTTTAGAGCAGATTTGGCTCAGAAAACCTTTCTGAATCTCATATGGCTGGGTTAAACTCAGAAATTCTATTGATCCCTGGTTTACTTCTACTGTCTGGATTAAACACATACAGGCAACAAAGAGTTTTGATGCAATACTATAGTATTAGCATAATGATCTCACCTTCATTCTGCATTCTCTTTCTGTCTGCATAATAAGGGCAAGACAGAAAAAGACAATGGTAAATCATGCCTCCTATGAAGTGTCCTTATAAGCCTCTTGAAAGCACTTCTTTTTTTTCTTTTTCAAAACCTATTAGGAGTTTCTAAAACTCCAAGAATAATGCCATTACAGAACAGAACATTTAACCTCTTTACATTTCTGTAGTTTAGACTGAATTTTAAATTCCAAGACAGTAGGAAATGCCTGGATATGCTTTTGGTGAAAGTTAAAATATATATAATTTTTTTAACTCTGTTAATCATTTGATGCTAAATATTGAATTAAGTTTTTTAATGGTGAGAACACTAATGTTGAAACTTCACATCTAAAAATTAATTTAAACAGTCTGCTAACTCCTCTTTCCTCCATACATTTTAATTAATAACAGGTCCATAGAAATACAGAGAGCTAACTGTGCTAGAATCCTAAAGTCCTTCCCACACAAGCAAATCACTGGGATAGAGAACCACATTCCTATTGACATGCTCTTCTAGATCCATTCAATTTTGTGTTCTTTCTTGTATGGCAGCACAACTTCAGGAAAGTTGGAAAATAATTCCTAATTAGTTTGACTAAAAGCTAAGCTGCCTTGAACTTCCGTTGCAGAATTTTTAACATTGATATACTTTCATATATAGGAGTCAGCAGCACACTGTTTCCACATTAGCTGTACAACTTCAGCTCATGTTCTGATATTCTGCTGTAGGTAGACAAATCTGCTCTGAGCATCTTAGCAGAACTTGTGGAAGCATATTTCTGGGGGAGTGCCAATGACTTTCTGGCAGCTCAAGGAAATTACGGATAGATAGAGGAACTTACCATAATCCTTTGGAAAACCTCTAAGAAGTTAACAGATACTGACAACACATGCTAGACCTTTTTGCAAGAAGGAAACTAGATAAATGCTCTGATGTGAGCTCTTGTTCCAAACTAAGAGTCTGAAAAGCAGCAGTAACAACACAACTGCAGTATGTCAGCAGAGGCATTCCTGGCAATGAGTATGAGGAAGCAGAGATGAAAGCTGTAGCTGATAGAGGTATTGCCATAGCAGTTCCCCATCTGTGGTAGGCGCTCTGCAGTACTTGACAATGATGTCACCTAAATGGAACATCTTTTTTAGAACTAAACATCACTCACAGATTGGTGGATCAGTGTCAGGTTTTCATTCTAGCATGTGTCTATCCTAGATACATGCATTCAAATTGAAGGAAAGAAAAGCTTGAATATACCTTTTGGCTTAGTGACCTGTAACACTTCAGTGTGTTGTAATCACAGTAGCAATACTGTTGCCTGCAAGTGTGATGGTCTAGCTGTAGCACATAGGTATTTCAGAAAATGTGGGAGCTACTGTTGATAATTCTGACACACTTCATCTCCAAGAAGCCTAAGGGAGCTTCTGCATTTCTGAATGTGCAATAACAGGAAGGGGTAGTGTTTAAAGGTCTTTCTTTCTGTCCAAGTCTGGCAGACTTGTCTGCATTTATTTTCTTCACAGGCAAAGGGTATAATGACAGAACTTTAATGGAATCATTTTCTCAGTTTACTAAAGCTGAGGTTCCCAAGGGACTACTGCTTACAATATTTCTCTGCTTTGATTGTCAGCTAGGCATTTTGGTTGAGTTGCTAGCTCTGTGGCTTTTATAATATTGGTCTATTGTATACTAAGTACACTGCTGAAGCATTTTGTGATCGGCTGAGGGAAAAAATGTTAGGATCTAAGTAACAATTAGATCCCAATGTTAGGATCTAAGTAACAATTGCTTGTGTCCTGATAGTTCTTGTTCAAAGGCTTCGTTGTCTCTGATAATGAATGTAAGCTACATTATTACCTTCTGAAGTCTGAATTAATTCTTTTTTTTGTAACTTTGCTTTTGCACATTTTAGCAGTGATCATATATGAGTAAGCTTCTCAGCTGCAATGAATCCCTTTCTGGGGCTTCCATATTGTGGATTGTCAATGCAAAATAGATATTAAAAGCAGACAAGTGAATGTTCACTGACGTTGGTGCAATCATCATCCTCAGAGGCATTAAGGAATGCAATGAAAATTGCAGATGTGATTCTCAGGTATTTTCCCAGTCTTCCTCTTTAGGAGTAAAACACAAAGGTTTACAGAATGCAAGAATTTTGCCTTAGTACTTTTAAGTAACTCAGTTTCAATTTTGAAAACCAGAAATTATTGTCTGCCTTTAAGACACCCATCAGTGATGGATGATTCATAGATTTATCTGGAACTAGAACACCAATTGAAGAAATAGAATTTTAGAAATTAGGGTGATTACTTAACCTCAAATTTGAAATAATTTTTCATATATGTTCCATAATCACTTCCTTGTTCTCTAGTATGATACTGAAGTTTGGGAATTTACTACTGAAAAGATAAAAATCATTTTTGCTTTCCATACAGACTTCTCACAGAAAAAATTTGCTTTGAAAGGAGATCTCCAGAACTTGAAATTCCACTGAGCTTCAGCTACACTGTATAAGAATACTTTGCAGTCCGTTTGTGAGCATAAATTTTTAATATTTAATTAAAGCAAACACTTCTCCAAAATTACAAAATTACACATATAAGCCAACACATATGAAATGACATAAACACATTCTGGAGTATCTCAGTCAATGGCACTATTCTTTGAGCTGGAATTTGCGAACTCAGTAAATACATGGGGCTGCAGCGTGAGAGCTCTCTAAAGCAGCTCACAAGAGTGACAGGATCTGACCTAGAATCATAGAATCATAGAATAATTAGGGTTGGAAAGGACCTTAAGATCATCTAGTTCTAACCCCCCTGCCATGGGCAGGGACACCTCCCACTAAACCATAAACCTGTCCCTTCAAAGAGCATGATGGTCACAAGAATCCCTGACTCAAGCATGTCTACACTCCCTAAGATACATCAGTGTTGGTTATATAGGTTATCTTTCTCACCATTTAGTGAGGATGATTTCTCTGTTTCATTCACCAGATCAAAACAATCATATATCTGCGTAGCTGATACTTCTGCAAAAAAGGTTCCTCACAGATATCATAGTATGTGCCATTGAGGCTGTTTGGCTCATACATGTTTTTCTTTTGCATCTTCACACAATTCTGCTAATGAGGTTTCTAGACTGATGTCAACTGCAGTGGCTTCTGACCATCCTCTAGTTTCTGCTAAAGATGGCTTCTGCTGAAGATGACCAGGAAAGGTAAGCAGAGAGCGTATGCTCTGTACGTTCACTGACTCACAGCTTTCCCTTCTCCACAAATGATAAGTGATTCTGTCTCTTCTGGAGATGGTATTCCTTTTCCAGAAAACAGCTGTAGACATCCCACCTACCTATACAGTAACGGTCCCCAAGGTTAGAGGGTCAGTTTAATTTCAGGAAGCCTGTGATGTGATGCTTCCACGTATCAGAGTAATATTATCAGAGGTCAACTGAAGATTTATACAGCCAGCAGTGTTCTAGGCAGCAATGTCACAAATGCTTTAGAATTAGCTTCAGAAGAGATGGCATCTACTTGCTTCTTGCTGGTATTCCTTCCTGGTAGGAAGTGCTGATAACCTTCTATTTTGCAAAACAAGGAGTTCTTTATTCTGGTTCTCATTGAGATCCACGAACTTCCTTCTTTTATGTATGATAAACTTTACTAAACATTGGGAAGCTTGAAAATTTGATCAGGGAACAGTGGAGAACTAGATCTACCCACATTTTGAGATCTAGCAAAACTTAGGGAATCCCACCTATTTGCTTCTTACAATCTAAAAAGTACCCTGTAGTGAAAATCATAGTTCATTTTTTAGAATAGCATGTTCATGAAACATACAGCTCTTAAGAGTGAACAAAAATTTGTACAGGACGCATGAGATAGACTGTGTTTTCATAGATTTCTCTATCATTGATTAGATAACTGTGAATATTTCATTCCGTTCTGAAGAAACTATGTTTAGAGCTGTGTTTACAATAATAAAGTCATTTGGTTTTGTTTTTTTTTTTTTACACTTTTAATGTCATAAAAGAAAATTGTCTCAGTAAAACACCTACAGGAGATACTATGATTCAGTAAAGGTTTTATTAGAGCACTAAAAGCCTTCCTCATTCATTTTAAAACAAAATACGTACCTATTTCAAATGCACTCTTTCAGAGTCAGAGATATCAGCAGTGAGTGTTGCATACTGTGTAATCTAAATATTAAACGCCTTTTATGCTGAAAAAATAAAAAAAGAATAGTTTTAAAGCAATATTTTGAAACTTTCTAAATAAAAATTTCTAAGGTGACAATTAGCTACTTCCTTCCTAACCGGTTGTTGGTTCTACCCAGTTTGTCAGTGTTTACTCTTACTATCTCTCAGACCCTTTTCAGTTCCTGTCTGAATTTTAAAAAAATCTATTTTCAGTCTCCATCTACTGATGAACTTGAAAATTTTAACCCCTTTTTTTTTTTCCTTTTGCGTAGGAATTTGGTCAGCAGATGGAATTTTATTACATTTCCCAAATAATATCTTTTACATGATGTCAGTAAGAAATTATATGCCATTATCAGCCACTGTAAAATGGGTCCTTATCAATAATATAAATTGTAATTATTCATTAAACGATCTTTCCCCATTTCAACTGATCACACTAAACATCTTTAGTTTAAAATTACATTGATGGTTACTTTTCATGATTATATCACTGTTTTGAGCCAAAAATATATCTTTCAATGGGATATCAAAAGATAATCACCATTGGGGTGTCTGAAACATGAAGCGTTGAGAATTAAGTAATTCTCTATGTCAGGAGCTGCTATTATTACACAAGAGCCATACCGTTAGGGTGTCCTTTTTAAAAAACATGACATACCAAGCTGCTGAAAACTGGTGTTTACCACTGCAGAATTTCATTCTTACTTGTCATGTTAAATCTTGTCACTTTTTGTTACATTGTTTCTCATCATATCACAGTTGCATGTGATGCATTCAGTTGCATGACAAGACCTACTGCAACCTGAGAAATTATAGACTGATTGGGAAAAAATGTTACTATAGAGGAAGAAGGTTTTCAGAAGCCTTCTTGGTAGAATATATGTTAGCAACATTGCTTTTTTCTCTCATAAATGAATACTCTTTTATTAATTTATGAGCTCCAAATTACATTTCATCCTGATCCCCTACTCTTGGCTATTTATTGTCAGAATTCATTTGTGGTTTGTGCCTTTCAAAAATCTAGATAGAGGTCTGTCCTGGGTTCAGCAGTAGCAGTAATTTTTCTCCTTCTTAGTAGCTGGTGCAGTGCTGTGGTTTTGACTTTTGGCCTGGGAACAACACTGATAGCACCAATGTTTTTAGTTGCTGCTCAAATGTTTACTCTGACCAAAAACTTTCTGAGTCACATGCTCTGCCAGGGAGGAGGGGAAGCTGGGAGGAAGCAGAGACAGAGCACCTGACCCAAACTGACCAAAGAGGTATTGCATACCACAGCACATCATGCCCAGGACATAAAAACTGGGGGCAGTGACCTGAAAGGGTTAGATCACTGCTCAGGTTGGCCTGGGTATCAGTTGGTGGTTGGTGAGCAGTTGTATTCTCTTCCCTTGTTGTTTCCCTTACCATTATTGTTATTGGTGGTAGCAGCAGTGGTTTGTGTTGTACCTTAGTTACTGGACTGTTCCTATCTCAACCCGTGGGGCTTACAATCTTTCAGTACTTCTCCCCATCCCCCAGGGAGTGGGGGTGGGGGGGAGAAAGGGGGAGAGTGAGAAAGCGAGCAGTGTGGCTGATTTATGGCTGGGCTTAAACCACGACAAGGTCATATGTAGTTATACTGTATAAATGTAAAATACATATGAAATAAATATTATCTTTTGAATCTCTGGACACAATAGCATGTTATCCCAGTACCTTTCTGCTATGTATCTAGGTTGAGCTATTTTTACAGAATGTGGTCTTAGATTCTTAGGATCAGATGAGGTTAGATATACTTGAATTCTTGCTAGCAAATTTTTGTTAAAGATGTTTATTGAGAAAAATGTATGTACAGTCAGAAAACCTGATAGGCAGGTTGTAGCAATTTCTGGCAGATTGCAGACTTATACAGAATCACCGAATGGTTGAGGTTGGAAGAGACCTCTAGAAGTTATCTACTCTAACTACGCTGCTCAAGCGGGGTCATCTAGATCAAGCTGCCCAGGACCAGGTCCAAACAACTTTTGAATATCCCCAGTGATGGAGGCTCCACAATGTCTGTGGGCAACCTGGCTCAGAGCTCAGTCACCCTCACAGTAAGAAAGCAGTGTTTTGTTGTGCTCATAGAGAGCCTCCTTCACAAAATTAGAACTTTTGAGCTTTTAATGTTACCACCATATCACTGTCAGAAAACTCAGCATTGCTGTACTGAGTCCACAGTAGTATGCATGCTAGCACCTGAACCTTTTTGTGAATGCCAGAAGAGCTATCTACTTCTTTCATTAATCCCCTGACACAGCACTCAAAGTCTGATCTTAAAAATCTGAGCTAGAACTAAACCACTGACAGTTTCTGCTAAAGTTGTTAAATACATTTTTACTTGCATTTCATTTGCTGGGAGTATTGTAGGGGAAATTTCTTTCTGGTTTCCATGGGAACACTCCTTTAAATGTATAGGGATTCAAAATGTAAAGCAATTGGTGAAAAAAACTTGTGAAAATAAAGTGTGTCTGCAGTTTTTCTTCCTCAATAAATGTATGGAGAATGAAAACCTTTGACAAGAAAAGAGTGAGAGCATATGATTTTCTAGACATATGGGAAACGTGTGCAAACTCAAGAGGCATAAATTATTTCTCTTGAGCAAAAAAAAATGCTTACCAGATGTTAGTGTGCAAGGACCGTGTAAACATTCTGGGGGCTTAAAGAAGGGTAATTTTAAAAATTCATCAATAAGAATAAAGACACATGCGAATGCAAACCAAATATTTTTATAAAACTCACAAGTAATAAGTATTTCACTAGTTGCTTGTCTCTATTTTGTCTCAGTACATGCCAGTAATTTCCCATGAGAGGTACTGGGCAGCAGTAATATGAGATATACTCTAGAAAGTTTTCTCATTCTTGATCATTGCAATTTACAAAGATTGTACTGTTTTAAGTATGTTTATCTGAGGATCAGACTCAGCTGTTCAGGGGACAGGGCAGGCTGTCATCTGTAATTGCATCAGGTGACCAGAAGCACATATGCCCCATTGAGCACTGCTGGTGGAGAGGTGGAAAATTAACTCTTCCAGCACATGCTACTTGCCACCCATGAAACTTGATTACAATATGGCAAAGTAATGAAATAACTAGGAGGCATTTTGCTCAAAAGAAATTATATGCACATGATAAATGAGGCTATACAAGAGGGAGTAAAGATGTTGTTAATCTAAATGTAAGAACAAAATGTGCGATAAAACCCAAATATTATAAATGAAATTTACAATTTCAGTTATATTTGAAATATTTCAGCTACTCTTAAGGAGTAAAGACCTTCATTTTGAAGAAAACTTGTATTTTAGGAATGAGAAATAGCTCTCTGACAGAGATAAAAGCTGTTAATTAAAGTTTTATCTTCAAGTTCTAAGGAAATATTCAGTGGAATAGAGTGTTTTCTAGAACCTTTTATGTTGTCTAATTAGCTTCCTGCTCTACTGACTGTGGCACATCTGTTTAGCTGAGGAATAAAACTTGAAATAAAGAAAATGGCTCTTCTTGGGTTCAAAGGCTTTATCAGAGGTTGGAACGTTCTGTTGAGTGTAGTTATTTTGGTACCATTATAGCTATTCCACTTCGGCACATTCTTCACCCATTAAATGACTAAGTACTTTTCTCTCTGAGTACATTACATATTGACAAATACTTGCATCTGAAGTAATGCCAATACAGTGTAACTCAAAAGTATAAAGTCTTTGTCAATTAAAGCAGTATGAAAAACCATGACATGCATTCATTCACAGAGTGAGAATAAGGAAAAGTAATTAAATACCAGTTTTCAAGCTTTCAGTAAATAACACTTCTCACAAGCAGATATTATAGACAACCACTACATCACCCTTCAAGTGAAATATATGTAATGTGTATAAATAATAGTAGTCTGCTATAAGTAATATGAAAATTCAACCTGGTATATCAGCATTAGATTGAGATCTGTGCACAACGCTGACATGACTATAAAGACTCCCTAAGGTTAAATTGGGCTCCTGCACTGAAGTTCTAATTAGAAATACAAGTACTCCAACTCTGTGTAAGTGCATGTGTGTTTAATTATTTTCCCTTTTTACCTTGCATCTTTCATTATGATGTAGTCCTTTTCTTCCTCCTTTCTTGCTGTTTTCAAGCAACCCAATCTCCTCACTTAATCTAAGTGTAGGACCTTTCTTTAAGTTGGCATTAATTGACAAGCAGTGTTTAATTATTATTTTTCATCTCTGGAGAGACCTGATATTAACTCACCAAGGACCCTAGACAGCATCTCAGCCCTTTGACTCATGTGGCACAGCTCTGCCATCTTCTGACATATCTCTTCTCACTTCATTTTTCTTAATGTAATACTAATAATATTTATTTATACTTTCTCTTTAGGAATTCCTTACCTATTTAATAATACACACAATATTTTTAATGGAGGATAGAGTGAGTTAGTCTGAACCTGAGGGTTGTGGTTAAACTGGGTAGTATACCTGGTTTCTTTATCACACTAAAAGACACAAGAAACCTTAGTTTTACAAATATGAATACCGTACCAAAACTGTCACAAGAACATTCTGTTTAGCATTATCTTCTACTACATCTCCCTCTTAAAAGAATATATTTCATTTCTTAAATTAGTCATGTCTAATATTAATTTGTTTGATTCATTAGAGAAATGTAGTGAAATAAATGTGATTTGTGTGGTGTGATTTCAGAGTAAATTCACTGTCTGTAATAAAATATTTTCTATTCTAAAAGGCATGAACTTTAGTTCAGATGACACAATGTATAAATCCAATTTTGATGAATCAAAATTCCATTTAAGAAATGCTTAAAATTTACAACTTTCCTCTTG
>JAOEHX010039446.1:12176-24579 GCA_025448015.1 Bolborhynchus lineola | reverse complement strand
GAATCAAATATTATTAATTTTAAATCAGGAATCTCCTCAGTATTCTTAGTTAAATTCCAGTACACTCAAAAATTTCAAAACAGTTCTCAGTGGGTACATATTTATTTTTACTGCCTGGCAGTAAATCCAGAAGTTTCCCTCAGAAATATGACTTCTGTTTAAAATGTTGTGGTGCATCAGTTTGATTTATACCTGTTCGTCTGAATATATGCCTCAGATCTATCCTTTTTTTTTTTTTTTTTTTTTCCTAGTGTGACCATGAACTCCATATTCAGTGGTCTTAAGTGCAACATTATTGCTGAAATCAGGAATTTCTTAGGTTTGGGCAATCCACATGCAAGTTCTCTGTGATATAAATGATTATTTTTAAAAAATATAGAGCAGACTGGTGGTTGATAATAATTCTTGGAACTTGACCCTGGTTACGTTACCATTTGTTTTTAGAATCTGTGACCTTTTGGAATAATATTTTTATAAATGCAATAAGATCTTCTAGAGTGTGAATTAATGTTGTACTAACGGAGCAGAGTTGATTGCACTCAGCCTTTAGCTTCATTCGCAGCAACATATAAGTTGTGAATTAGTGTGCAATAATTCATACCCTGTTGTGTCTTAGATCTACATATAACATTTGTTCAGGTTTAGAACTACAACATAATGGCACTACTGTTTTGAAATCAGGAAGCCCCCCTTAGTATTTTCATTTCAAATATGTTGTTCTCGCTGCCATATGTTACAATAATAACAGTTTATTAAATAGTGACTTAGGCTTCAGTCTAGCTTTTACACGCACATGCATTCTTTCTGCACAGATACTTTCTATACCCAAGATGTTGAGATACAGTTACATGAAAGTGGATCTAGGAGAGTCTGGATTTAAACAATCATACCACGTGATCAGTCTACCTTTTATGCTTTTTTTTGCTTTAATTATGATTCAAGGGGAACTTCATGAAAAGAAACCCAAGTTAGTTATTTGGAAAAAAATATCTGCGTTACATTTCAGACAGAGAGCTTACTGAACAGGCAGGCTAAATATTAGTCACAAGGAGTTAGACATCTAAAACTAAGATTTAAATTCCTAGAATTCTCAAATCATACTCAAAGTCTTCATCATTAAAGTTGCTTAGACAAGCAAGCATGGCAAGGTACTTGGAGAGGATTCTCTCTCAGATCTGGCTAAAATTCAGGAGAAGGATAAAGTTTCTCACATTATTGTGGTACTAGCTTCTCCCCTAATAAAGATTTCATCTCTCACATGAAATTAATTGGAACTGGCAATACTGAATTCTGCAAAGTGGCATGGTGCCTAAGGCTGGACCGAAGTCCTTTATTGAATTTAAGTCTGACGCTCAGGCAATCTTTAGTACTGTAGAAAATTGAACCCTGGTGTCTCAGAGGCTGACAGATGCCCTGTGCCCTGTCCATTGGACTGTTTGGTGTGGGCTTCTTGGTAACTCACAATGCTGTGGAGATTGAAAAATTTAAGAAAGTAGGAACAGCTAAAGAATGTACACAGACAATGAAGAAAAGTCAGGAAATTTAAACAGGGTTCAAGATCAAGCCTTGCAGTACTACAAGTGAAGTGAACTATCTAATACAGATGTAAAGCTATCCAGCAAATGGGCTTAACAGACAATAGGAGCTCAGATGGAAAGCAGTGCAGAGACTCTGATGCCTTGGTGGAAGTGTTTTTTAAAGTTTCCTATACTCAGCATATCAGTCCTCAGTTCTTTTAGAAGTGTTCTAAAATGAAAAGTAATATTAGACCATTATATTTCTAGTACCTGTTCAGTTCCAGTTCTAAGAATGTTCTTCTGCCTATGCTGAGCAACAGAACAGATGTAACAGACTAATCTGCCCTTGCAAGAAAATCTATGTAGGTACTTAATTCAAAATCCTGTGACTTGTCTTTGCAATGTCTGATTGTATGAATTTTCTCTTTGCATGTTTCATAACTGTGTGGTATAAATGGCTATCACAGTTCATTATTTTTTGCAGATTACTCTCTTATAAGATGAGCTAAAGTGACTCAACAGCAAAACACAGTTGCCTTTGATCTAGTAGTAGAAGCCAATGCTGTGGATTGGACTGTGTTAGAAGAGAGCCATATTTTCCACATATAACATAGTACTGCTATAAGTGACCATAATTTGACCTAGTTTCAGCTAATCAGCATAAGGAAGAGAGCAAAAAGGGTATTGTAGATTTCCACTGTAGATTTTCAGAGAGTTTTTTTCTGGTATTTAGATTGTGCTGATGGATTCCCTGGTGTAGCTGATATTCGCTACGCTTGTTATCCATCGTACCTAGGGTAAAGTGAATGTAGTGGAATTGGGCCCATCCCTGCTACCTTACAGTTGCATTTTATTCCGTAACTATTCTGTTCAAAGCAAGGTTTGGTGCTTTCCTAATGTGGCTGATCACAGCGTGTACTGCAACAATATTTGCTGATGTCAGTTTAACTGACGGTATAGAAATATTTCCTAGAATTCTGGACTCTGGATTTCTCTTCTCTTCCATGCCTTTTCATTTTCTTTTCCTCTTCTTTCCCTTCTCCCTTCTCCTTTATGCTTCTTTTTTCCCTTTCCCCTTCCCTTTCCCATTCCCTCCCAAATTCAGTTTTTCCCTTAGAGGTACTATCCAAAGCAGAATCTGAATTATGCTTTATTTCTGTGCATATCTGCTGAACTGTCTCCTTTTCATAGTTCAAGGTAGAATTTATTAATAGTGAATTTAAAGGATACAAACAGGTTTTGCAAATATATCACAGAGAAAGCTGCATTAGGGACGTAAATCTATTACTAAATTAGGATGGGCTTGAAACTTTTTGTGCTTTTAAGTGCTCTACTAGTTTTGATGGCAAAATCAGTGTCACCAAGAACAGTCACCACAGCATTAAGATGCCTATGAGATGCAAGTAGTAGGAAAGCTCAGCTGTGTAGACAAATGTGGAGCTATTGAGTAGCTAAGTGATTTTAGTTTCTCAGTTATTTTTTAAAGTCCTGATGGCTTCATGATGTATACTCTTTCAGATAGGTGACTAGAGTACATAGAACCAGAGCTGCTTTAAAAAAAAAAAAAAAAAAAAAAAAAAAAGTATGTATTCAGAATGCATGAAAAAATATATAGATTTTGGCCTCTGTTCACCACTTTCGCTAATCCCTACTTTAGAGTGGTTTTGTTGGAGACACAGTAATACTGGCATTATCGCCAAGAACTCTAATATCATGCTAATTTCTAAGAAAAAAATGAATATTAAGAGAAAAATCATTCAACTGCTACTTAAATTATAAGCAGCAAAAAGAATGATTTTTTATCACAGAAAATTATTTCTACCTTGACTCCTTTTTTAAGCCAAGTAACAAAACCAATAGATGAAAATATTGCAGTTGACTCTATATGCTTCAACTGTTGTTAAACCATTTATTAGACCCTCCCATAATTTTGTATTTTTTGTAAATAATTTGTAAATAATGATCCTTGTCAGACAGAATTCTGCAAGCAAAACACATGAGAAGAAATTGGGTTCGGGTCTTATATTACCTAGTGATGCTCTTGAAGGAAGGATTTACAATGTGTCATTCTGTGTATAGGTGACATTTAAACTCACAAGACCATGGAAATAAAATGCTGTTACAACAGAAAATAGAAACCAAAACAAAACAAATCCCCCCACCCCCTAAAAAAAAACCAACCAAACAAACAAAAAAAAGCCCAAACAACAACGACAAAAAAAAAACATCTAGTATGTATACAGCAATTTATTCATCCGGAGACATTATTTCAGAAAATATTGATTGTAAAGATCAAATGGTTTTAGCAGAAAGTCTAGGGTGAATTTTCAGTCAATACTATTTTATCTGGTGCATGCAAAACCTAGGAGACAATGGCACTAATTAAGGAACTAAATTCAGTAATGACACAAGGCAAATTATAGAGTACATTCTGTGCAGGTATCAATTCTATATTTAGAGCAGAGGTAGTTGTGTGATAGGCTCACTATAAATGCTAATAAAAAAGGAAAGACTAGATAAGATGTGTCCCTGCCCATGGCAGGGGGGTTGGAACTAGTTGATCTCAAGGTCCTTTCCAACACTAACTATTCTATGACTCTATGATTCTAAGAACAGGACTATTTAATTGGTTGCCATTATGACAGATAACAGAAGGGTATTCATCTCAACGGTTTTTCCCATCAAGCTGATATTATTCATGGAAATGCTTTTGACATGTGACCTGAAAATCTTGAATATTGTTCTCCTCATTGGACAATATGCTAAGAGCACAACCTGCCTTGCCTTATACAACAGGAATAGACCCACCCCACCTGTTTTCAGGCCAGTTACACTCTACAGAAGTAGTACATGCCTTTTCTTTAGTTCACAGTGTCTGCTTGAAGGGGATTCAAGTTTCAAGAAGAAGCTGTAGTAGAGCAGTAAGAGATGGGGTAAGAGAGGCTTGGAGTAAGATTATCTGTCTTCAGACTGATTTGGGGACTCCTATGCACATAAATAATAATTACATTCAGGCTTTGAAGCATAAGGTAGGATTGGCTATTATATGGCATGGGAGGGAAAACAGAAGTTTACAAAAGCAACGTTATTCTTTAGGAATATTCATGCTTTATTACCCTTGAATTTTAAAACCAATTCAACTATTCTAGTAACTTCAGGTTCAGAGTATTTGCTTTGATACTTTTGACTAGGTGAATGGCCTAGATCACAAGCCTTATGAGGAACAGCTGAGGGAACTGGGGTTGTTCAGTCTGGAGAAGAGAAGGCTCAGGGGGATTTTATCTCTCTCTACACCTGCCTGAAAGGCAGCTGGATAAAGGATGTGGCTGATCTCTCTTCCCAAGTAACCATGACAGGACAAGAGGTAAGTGTCAAGCTACACCAGGGGAGGTTTAGATTGGCTATTAGAAAAACTTTCTTCGCCAAAAGGGTGATCAGGTATTGGAACAGGCTTCCCAGGGGAGTGGTGGGACAACCATTCCTGGAGGCGTTCAAAAGCCATGTAGATGAAGCCCTTAGTGACATGGTTTAGTGGTGGACTGGCAGTCCTGGGGTAAAGGTTGGACTTGATCATCTTAAAGGTGTTTTCAAACCTAGCTGATTCTATGATTCAATGACTGACTTAGAAGTCTGTCTTCTAAGGAAGCTGGCCGGCTAATGAGTTCCCTTTACTACTGTTTCAAAAGCTCCGTTAGAATAGTTTTTCTTTGCTCCTAGATAATCTGCTGCTGCTATGTTTTCTGCTCTGAAAGCAGTAGGCCGAGAAAGCACTATCCTCCGGATCAAAAAATACATGCACATCCATATAGAGTAGTAGGCAGTATTATCCTCTGTTAGCTGTAGGGAAACAAAGATGGAAGCTACAATCTCCCTGAGGTAATTGAAGGAACCTGGGATTAGAACTGAGATGGAATTCCTTGCTTCAAGGCCTATATTCAGACCATGAGACCATTTCTTTTACATCTTTCTGTTTAACCTGTCAAGCTGAGATAATTCTCATGGTAGTTGTTTTGATATTAAACTGACACATTCAGATATCACTTTCTATGTGTGAATTCTTACTCAGTAGTTTGTGGTAATGGTGACAACATCAATATTTTAAAATAAACAACTTGTTTAATTTATTAAATGAAGGCTTGTCCTAAGAAAAGCAGCTCTTAAAATTCATTAAATTCCACAAATGAATGTCTCATTAAGTACAAAATGTCATTTAACTTGGAAAATTATTACCTCCTACATTGTTACAGCTACTGCTACAAACTAAACAATTCCAACTAATCTTTTCTGGTGCTCTCATTCCACAAAAATATTTGTTTCTCACTGCATTTCTCACCACTGACAATGTCTTGCCCCACTCTACCATGCATTATGGCAGCTGAGGAATATTTAAGGTTGAAATGTAGCCTGAAGTGGGCATTTTCATGCGAGAGATATTAAAAAAAAAAAACAAAAAAAAACCAAAAAAACAAACCATAAAAGCTGAATTTTAACTCCCAGCTGTAATAAGTCTGGTTGGGATAGAGTTAACGTTCTTCACAGCAGCCCTTTTGGTGCTGTGTTTTGGATTTGTGGCTAAACGAGTGTTCATAACACAATAATGTTTTGGCTTTTGCTGAACAGTGCAGCACTCTGCTTCCCCCATTGAGTACAATGGGGATGGCCAAGAAGTTGGGAGGAAATACAACTGGGGCAGATGACCCAAACTGGCCAAAAAAATATATTCCATACCATATAAATTTATGCTTAGTAATAAAAACTGGAGATACGTTTTGTCTTCTAAGGAGGCCACTGCTTGGACACCAGCTGGGCATTAGTCTGATTGTGGGAGGTGCTGAGTAATTGGGTTTGCATCAATTGGTTTTTCTCTTTCTTCCACTTATTAAACTGTCTTTATCTCAACCCACGAGTTTTATCACTTTTTCACTTTTTCTCTCCCCCGTCCTGCTGGGGGTTGGAGTGAGTGAGAGGCTGTGTGGGCACTTGGCTGTTGGCTGTAGTCAGCCCACCATGCCTGCTGACATTTCCTTGGGTTCATGCAGCATGAGCTGTTTCAACCCATCAGGATGTCTTGGATGAGAGCAGGTAGAAGAGCCCTAAGTCTTTGTCAGAAAAAAAAGCACATTGTAGTTAGATATAACAGCATTCTTAGACTTTCCACTGTATGGTAACCAATGATAAGCATAAGGAATTTTCCTTTTCCTGCAAAGACTAAGGAGGAGGAGGTTCTTTAAATATGAAATGTGATTAGTATACTTAAGATCTTCTACTTCATATGCAGTAAACTCCAGTTCACAAGGCTATGTCTCACTGAAGAAGAATAGTATCGTATGAGGAAAAGAAAGCAGTATTGGTCAAGGGCAATGTTAACCCCCTAATTTCATAAAAATAATACAGTAGCTTTAGAATTAGAATTGCAAATATGGAGAAAAAATGCGTAAGTTGCTCAAAAAAGCTTGATGTGCCCATAGCCATGGTAATTACATGCCTAATTTGAGACTTCTGTATCTTGAAGCCCTCAGGAGAATTTTCAAGATAGAAAAGCTATTGGAGATGTTGAAATCACACAGCCACTGACCTCAAAGAAACTATGAATAGGGGAGATTGCAAAGTAAATTAAACAAATTAAAGCACTATGTAGGCTTGAGTAGCCTTAAAGACCACATACAAATATTTCAAATTCAATAAAAATAATCTACACTACGTATCACTATTCCAATTTATGACTGTATAGTCTAGAAAATGTTTATGATTTGATGTTTTCTGAGAGAATATTGTCTTTTTATTTTTAGCTCTTATTTTACTGATGATAGTGCTAAACCCTCTATAGGAGATCCTAAGCATGTATTAATATTAGATTAATGTAGTGCTGTACACAGCAATCTGTACACAACAAATTCCAGGTACAAGGAGTTTACTGTGTGGAAGTTATCAATGTGTCCCTTAAATTGCATCTCCTCTGTCTTTTAAGGCTTTACTTTCATTATTATTTATCCTAAATTTTGAATTTAAAGCACAACTTCTAGCTTTTATTTGTGGCAATATCATGTATACCTCAGTATTTAGCTCTTATTTTTCCTAAAGTATAGGTACTATGCAAGCATGTGATTCTTACTCAAATAAAATGTTATCTATTTTTTTACCTCAGAAATATGTTGGTTTTTCCTTGAGTTTTTCAATTGTCACTTTTTTCTTTTCCCTGAAGGTCATTATTTTAAAATGGCTCCTCATTTCTCCTGTGTTGTGCTGATTTCTAGTAGTTAGTATGAAAGGCTTATTTTCATACCAATTACAATTCACTTACTTAAAATCTAAGTGCTACTACCAGATCATAACATTATTGAGCTTTGTCTTTTTTCTTTCTCTGAGGACTGGTGATAAGAGTGTAGCATGGCAAAAAATAATCACAAGGAAGAAATTCCTTCACTGCTGAAAGTAATATATAGCTTAGTAAACATTTGCAAGCCAAAGTATCTCTTGAGGCTCAGTGCATGCCAGTGAACAGTTCAGGCATTTCTGCTGTATTGTATTTTTACACGAGTAACCACAGTCCAAAGCAATTTCCATATAACTTAGGATTTGAGGTCACAGTTCTTTGCAGCATTGCCAGCTTTATTCAATGAGTGGGATGATTCCTGGCAGTTAAATTTAAACTCAAATGTCAATTAAAGGACACCAGAGGAAGTCTGTGCATGAACTAGATCCATATTTTACTGAAAATAAGACAAGTAGGCCCACTTACATTGTGACTATACTGTCTCATACAACATAAGTGTACTATTTACCAAGAGAAATTTGACTTCACTGGATAGGAAGTGCCGTATACTAAAAAGTTGTGTTTTCAGGATATATATAAGTTCACTTTTGCATCACTATAATCCATGATCAGAAACAAACAAAATCTCTTCTTGAGTGCTTCTAAAATTTGAGTGAACTTGTAAAAACAGCAACTGGTTTTTTAAGTGATATTAAGGTAATTCTATTTAATAATGTTTTATTGATATCATAATTCTGTAATGATTGATTGATTTACTCTAATTAGCCTGAATTATTTTTGGAGATTGGCTTCTGTGGTAGGAGTTATTTTAAAAAAATATGGCCCAATTATCTGGTTCCACTTGAAATATAGTAATAAGCTGGTTCAGAAATTCTGAAATACTATGGTTTGAGATCTGAATCCAACCCTAATTGGAAGTTCAAACAGTTTGTTTCTCTACCTTTGAACTTTTAACATCCAAAAACTTTTCATTCTTCATGTCTAATGAAGATTGGGACAGAGAAACGAGACTGGGCCCCAGTATGACAGTGACTTTTCTTTCCAGATTATCACAAAATAACACAATTGACTAGGACTAAGAGAGTATTGGGAGATTACTGGGAGAGAAAGGTACCAAAATAGCTTACTAGTGTTCAGAGAACTGGTGAGACAAAAAAGTAAGGCAGCCATCTATACATGTCAGGGCCCTGTCTGCACCAAAAGGCTCTGCAATCCTTCCCACTGTCCCTCACCAGCTCAGAGGTTTAATTGACTGTGTTCAGGGTCATCTTTGATAGAGTACAGCTGCATGATCTTGGATCAGGCCTCACAGAAAAGAGCAGTATGAGAAAGAGTTGAGAAGCCTCATTTTCCTGCTTTGGTTGAGAGCTACATTTCAACTGAGGCCTTCACACTTGTTCCTTGCAGAGCTATGTTGAAGGTAAGCCTGCCCATGGCTTGCTTTTTTCACTTGACGTCAAAGTCAAACCCACCTCATCATTATGGGCTTGTCTGTCACTCATCTGTTGGCTCACCCTGGTTAACATCACCAGATCCGCTCTGCTCTTTTTGCTGAGGTACTGGAGGAACTGAAGGCCTTGTGAGTGAAGTCACAGCCCTGTACCCACCTTGCTGTCAGCCAAAACCATGTTAGAAATGGGTTGTATGACTCTTAAATCCTTTACCATCTAAAATACAGGAATAAGCTCCCTTAAGATGAGGTAATAATATTCATTCTATCACACACAGAGAGCATCTTTGTATGCAAAAATCTTCACTTTCTAATCAAAAACTTCATATTTTTATTTCTTTTGTCCTGAAACTATAAGCAGCAGAAAATTAGCATAGGAAATCTTTATACCATTATCTTAAAGATCAATGAAGAGAAAATTCGAATGTATTTCTTTGCTTGGGAACACAAAGACAGAATCATTAAAAACTAGATTTTTTTTCTTGTTTACATGATGGAGAAAGAGGCATTATAATACAAGGCACATCAAATACTACCATTGGCCAGGTAAGCATAGTGGGAAATACCATAAAACTCTCAGCTCAAACATGAACCTGGCAATCAAGAGCCAAACACTGCATAGTGTGAATACTGATGGAACTTCAGGCTCGGTTTTGATTAACCAATCGTACTAATGGAATATTCAGAGAGAACTGTTTCTTCAATTGCTTTTCTATGACAAGGAAGCCCATCAGTTCAAATAGATAATGCGATATTATCACATCTCATTTTACATTTTCAATGTATTACTTAGAATTACAAAAATATTTTTTCCAGGTTTTACTGAGTTGAGTACAAAATAAAACCCCAGGATTTCTGTCAGCTGTTGCTGGATGCTTAGGACTGATTATTCAACCTTGAACACTGAGCACTTTGCATTAGTGCTGAACAATGTCACAAGAATATCTTTCAGTAAATGCCATGGGCTACGTTTATACTGGGAAAATGACAAATCTCAGGCAATTGAATTTAATCATAAGTTGCGTTTCTAGGGAAGCATATCAATTTAAGATTTCTTTCTGTAAATATTAATTCCAATAGTCAGTTAAGTGTATTAGACACACTGAAGAATACAGTTATAACCACAAAAGATGGGCAAAAGATACATTATCAGGTTTATAATACCTTAGCTGAATCTATTAAAAATTCAATTTAACAGAATAATTCTTTTTAGTTAGAACGTATAGAGAACCTGACATTCAAGCAGATGTTAGCAGTGTTCATCAGCAGAAACCTGCTAATGGCAAGTTTCATGGTGGTTTTCATATTAACTTTAAGATTCCCTTTACTAAAATTTACAGGTATGAAAGTGCTACTTTTACTTTTCAGAAGTATTGAACATAGAATTTAAGTTGCTGCAGAAATTTTGGTGAAACAAGGATGTTAGTGACCCAAATACAGAGGGTATGACGTCTGTCCCAATGATGAGGCCTTTTCCTGTCAAGTCTCACTGAGATCAAGTCTCACCAATCATGCCAACACAGTGACGTAAGCAGTAGGTATAAGACTGACATGAAAAAAATATACAGCTCTACTTGACCACCACCACATCATGCACACTTCTTGATCCCACTGTGATCCAATGTTCAGATAAGCCAGAACATATAGCTGAAGCTGAATACAAGCAAGTCAAGGCTAATGCTACGGGCCGAGAATAAAGTCTGTAGAATTTGTAACTATATTTTGCCTGCTTCATGAGATTTAAGCCTGCAATTTAAGACTTCTTTTATTAATATGCTTACATATGCTTTGCAGCCAGGTCAAGGTTTGCTCTACTCTATTATGAGCCTGGATTGCTTAACATAGCACAATCCTGAAGAAAATACACTTTGCTTTCAATCTGAGCTTATTGAGATAAAAATAAGCTGAAGCAACCAATGTGTGTGAAAGGCTTTTGGTAGCAACAGGATTACATTTGGCTAGAGCACTGTAGATAGGGCAAGCTCTGGTGTGCCTGCAAAAGATGCCTCCATATGTAACTAAACAAATACTGGTTTTAGATTAGACTTTCTTTGGTGTCAGGTTATCAAGGAGATTCTGTCCATTCCAAGTAAATGTTGATTAGGCTTTGGTTATATTTAGCATTGGTCTACTTTCTCCAGATTCTGCTAACGTATTTGTTGCATAAAGTTGCCAGTAGCTGGGAAAGTCTGTATCAGGGAGCAGCTAACTCAGGGACCCAGAATCTGAGCAAAATAACAAGATAGGCAGAGGTCTCACTGAAAAGGGTCCCATAACACCCAAACAACATGAGCAGAGCAGGTCCAGTGAGAATAATTAGGTGCAGCCAGGAGTCCAAATCACTAGTCAAGTTCTTGGCCATGAGGCAGCTACAAAGCTGGGAAGATGAATCACCAAGTCCAGGGATCTGATCAGGTCCAAAGACCATGACCTGGGACAGACAGAGAGTCAGTATCTCCATCTAAGTCTGCAGAATTTACAGGTCAAGCCAGAAAGTCAGTCCACAGGCCAGGGTTAGGGTTTGGATTAATGGGATATGGTGCCTAGGCATAGGAATAGGCATAGGTATGGCTGCAGCCCCATTGTAGCTTAAGCAGGAACTAACAGTGAGAGCCTCAGCTTAAAAGCAGAAGGCCTTGCTAAGGCTTTTCAGAAGTCTTTTTTGGGAGACCCTTAGCACAGGCTCCTTCTAGCTATTTCCTCATAAAATCTTTTATCAGCATGCTGGCTCTGAGTGCAGAGAGATGAACTCCTCAAAGGGGAGGCATGCACTTAGGACCCTAACAGTCCAGTTTGCATGAGACACTGTGATTCCTTCAAAGTAATATGCACTTTCAATAAGCTCAATAACTTGGGCCTCAAATGAGCACTTTAAGACCTACATAGAGACCATAGCTAACATGAGTAGAGCTCACTTCTGCAGAAATTTTCGCAGAAATATTATAAGACTGTGAAATCAAAAGTCACATTTTAATCTGGGTTGTTGGTTCTTTAGAAAAGGCATTTTAAGGAATTAGGTTTTTTGATCTTCCTTTTGTAATAGATGTATAATTAATCTGACAACTAGCAGAGTGAGGAAAAAAGCTACTCCCTGAATTTTTTGTTAGTTTAAAAATTTCTTTTTACAAGATTTGTTTCTCATTCTCTAGTTGTCTTTGGAAT
>JAOEHX010039445.1:0-15854 GCA_025448015.1 Bolborhynchus lineola | reverse complement strand
TGGAATGGGTTGCCCAGGGAAGTTGGGAATGCTCCATCCCTGGCAGTGTTCAAGGCCAGGTTGGACATAGCCTTGGGTGGTATGTTTTAGTGGGAGGTGTTCCTGCTTATGGCAGGGGGTTGGAACTAGATGATCTTAAGGTCCTTTCCAACCCTAACTATTCTATGATTCTATTATTCTATGATTCTCTTGCCCTCCTTAAAGTATTGGTCCCACGAATAGAGCAACTCTTCTGAAACCCAATCTGAAAACTGGTAGAAACCTTAAATATAAGCCTAAACCAAGAATCCTTTTAAGAATCTAGCAGAATGTCTCCAGAACAAGCTTAATGTCAGGCCAACACATTATGTATTTTGGGTGGAAAAGTAACAGAATGGGAAAAATGAAGAGACAAAGGCAGATTGGTACAATACAGAAACCAGTCAGAAAATACAGAAGCAGCAAAAGCTGGTTCCATTTACAGTTGACCTTATGCTTTCTTTGATAGGCATAATCCTTAGGAGAAAAGAGGTTTGAGCAAATGTGAGAAGAACCCACTCTCCACAAAACATGAATATCAGCACTATGTGGTTGACGATATTGAGAGCGGAGGAAGGAGAGAATGCTGCCTGTGTTAGTCTTAGTCTAGCAGAGTAAACAAAATCTCTTATGAATTAAAGAAGACACGCATAATAGATTCACGCTTTCACTTCTAAATATTAATTCATGAAAATTCTCTGTAACACTGTTAAATGCATTTGTGGCATTTTTTCAGGAACAAATAACTTTCTACCTTTGTGTTACCCATTTTAACCTACATATTGTACATTTTTAGGTATCTTAAACACTGTCATCAAAGGCTGACTGGATAATTTGAAAACTATCTAGAACATGAATGCATTTTTACAGTAGTCTAGCTTATTAATTTTTCTTTTCAATCATCTTTTGTTCACATAGATCAGTTAAATACATGAAAAGTGAATGATTTGTCTTTGATGATCCTCATTAACTTAATGCATACTTCATTATCACATTTCATACGTGCCTTTTAAAGTGGTTTTACTCACTCACAAGCTTAATGACTGACTCCTAGATCTTGACCTAACTCCTTACTCTGGATTTGCCTCCCTCTGCTCAGTTTATCAAAAAGACATGGAGTTCTGACATCTCCTCTTTAGATTGCTGCCAATTTCAGCTTTACATGACCATGTGTGATCTACTCTCCTGCTCTGTCACTGCTTTCACCCCTCCTCTTTTTCTTCTGTCACCACCAACTCAGTCCTCATCATCCTGCATCATCACAGTCCTGAACACTGAGCTCCATAAATAATCCATTTATTCCCTTTAACCCTTCCTTCTCTGGATTTGTACAGGCCCACTACTTACAAGTCCTATGTTTTTCCCATTCGTAGTATTTCCAGAACATGGACTCCATTTTTTCATCCTCTAAGAATTTAAAAGCTGGGCATCTAAGCCTGACCTACTGACCTTATTATCTTTTTATAATCACTGAAAGAGAAAGGCATGTACAAAAAGTGATTCACCTCATCTATTTTAAACATCTATTTTAAGTTGAGATGAATTTACCTCAGATAGTATATATTCCTCTCCATATACTTGCAGGGAATGTTAGGTGATCTGTTTAAATTTTGAAATCTCAAATGTTTAGATTTAGAGCATATGGCTCCTAAGCCTGTTCAATTTATTGCTCAGTATTTTTCATAAATTAATGGCCAGCTTTTTCTACTAAGTAGCATAGCATGACTAAGTATGCCTTGCTACAAATAAAGGTAAATACATTTGAGATAGGTTATCAATATGGTTACTCTCCCAACTCAGCTCAACAGTCCCCTTTCTGTAACTACAGAATAATCTTTCTTGCTGTTACATTTCTTTCTAAATGCACCCTCTGATTTTGGCTCTTTGACTGTTACTGAGCTAGAATTATGTGTTGCCATGGTTGTAAGTGACAACATGAGTTCAGGGAAGTGGAAGCCATAGCCAGTCTGTCATACTTTTCGTTACCTGGGGTTTTTCTGGACCTTTGATTCTGGTGGTCCTGGTAGACAATAAGATGACATGAGCCAACAATGATCCCTTGCAACAAAGGCAGTCAACAGCCAGAAAGCCAACAGCTGTGTTAGGAGGAATGTTGCCAGCAGACCAAGGCTGGTGAGTTTTCCCCTCTACTCAGCCTGTTTGGGGGCCCTAGTACAAGAGATAAGGTCACACTGTTGATAATCGAGGAAGGGGCTACTGAGGTGATTCAGGGACTGGAGCATCTGCCACATTAGGAGGGTCTGAGAGAGATGGCATAGAGTAATCTGAAGATGAGAAGGCCCCGGGGGATCTTATCCACGTGTTTGAATACCTAATGGGAGGGAATGAACAAATGAACAAGGCACAGATTCCTTTCATTATACACAGTCATGGGATGAAAGCAAATGAGCATAAATCAAAACACATGAACTTCCTTCTGAACACATAAAAATACTTTTTTTTTTTTTTTTTTTAACTGCACTAGTGCTTGAAAGTAGCACATATTGCTCAAAGACACTGTATAGTCTTCATCTCTGGAGATGTTCAAAACATTATTAGACACGATCCTGGGCAACCTGCTCCAGATGAGCCTTCCTTGAATGTCACGGGGATTGGACCTCTGCAGAGCTTCCTCCCAACCTCAATCACCCTGTCATTCTTCAAAATCACAGTAGGATTTATTAAGTGTAATAAGTGTAATATCTCAGCTGCCATGGGGAAATAGGCCATCAAGTTATCATATACCAGTCTTATTTGGACATTTGATTTTTTTGCAGTTTAAATAAGTACAAAGTGACTAAAATGGTGGGTTTTGAGCAAGTGTCACAGATAACATAATGGTTTGTGCACTGCTACTTAGATACTTTCTTTTAATTATTTGATACTTAAGCTACTAAAAGAGTTATTGATCCACCTACTATTTTGAATTTGGGCTCATATCTTGTCTACTGTCACAACAGAAATGGGTGTATGTGAGTTACAGCTTTTATAAGGCATGTGGAAAAAATCTATTTCTTTAAAGTATGCATGTGTTATTCAGAACATGTTACTCTGGGGAGGCATAGATGACAACCTGGACAAAACTGTTAACCCTGTTCTAGTAAAGCAGAATTGCACTTTTTACTGAGTGTGTTATTTATTTGTAATACAGATATAGCTGCAATAGTGAAGCAAGGATTGTCCTTTCTGGACTAATACACAGAGGCTATTTCAAAATTATTCAAATCCCTCATGGCAGGCTTGATGTTTACCATTAATCATGACCAAAGAAAATATATGCTTAAGTACAAGGTCAGTTTGAAATCAGATCTCTATATGCTGCTAGTCTGTGACAATGCTCCTGGCCCCATGACCCTCCCTTTCCTTCTCTTTGCTCTCCAACTACTTGCAACATTTCACAAATCAGATCCTGACTCTTTGACTTCATTCTTCCCCTGTCCTTGGACAATGTCATTGAGTATTGCTATTCTGCACATGAATAGAAACATTAGAAAATTAGATGCATGTGGCCCCTGATGTACAGCTGAAGAGCTCAGATTCTGGAAGAGGTTTTATGAGCTTTCTCTTTGTTTATGCTCTTTTACCCTTGTCTGTGTACCTTTATTCATGTCTGTCAAAAGAGAGAGAGAGAAAGAAAAAAAGAAAATGAGAAAAAAAGAGAGAAAGAAAGAGGCAAAGAAAGAGGGAGACAGAAAGAAAAAGAGAGAGAGAGAGAAAGAGAGAGAGAAAGAAAGAAAGAGAGAGAGAAAGAAAGAAAGAGAGAGAAAGGGAGAGAGAGAAAGAAAGAAAGGGAGAATAAAGCGAGAGAAAGGGAGAGAGAAAGAAAGGAAGGAAGGATGGACAGACATTTAGGGGAATATTAGTACAGATTTAAAAGTTACGTGTGTGAGGGGACATACAATCATATAAAGCACTGATGATTTTGTGGGTTAGAACTAACTTCATGCAAAAATATTCCAAAAACTACTGAAAAGTTTTTGGCACTTACCTCTGAAACAATTGCCACTAAAGACTAATAGAGCTTATCTACTGGTTTAAACAAAATGTCAGTTGAGATATTTTTGTGGAAGTGTTTAAGAAGAAATGTTTAAGAACAGTTACTTCATTCAGGTTTCAACTGTTGTGGCAAAACTGACAAATAAATTAAAACAAGTTTTTAGAGCAGTTTATAGTAGAACATTGCAGCAGAGAACCTTTCAGCATTGCTAGTTTTCTCCTTGACTGTCAAGCCTGAGTGAGAAAAGCCCCCATCAGCTAGCAGGTGTTCGCAGACGGATGTGAGTACACAAAGCAGTATGTGGTGCTTATACTCCTTTCAGTTAATTTGAGGGAATACAAATGTTGAAGTTTCATAACAAGCTGCATTGGCTTGGCAATCTTCCCTTCTTTCAATCAATCATGCCTGAGTACAAGACAAAAGTTGGGAAAAAAAAATTATAAGAGAAGGAAAGCATTCTAAATCATGAGATTCGCTAAAATGGAGCACACAGACGTTTACAATGCTGCCACTGCATAATTTCCAAAGTACAGCATAAATAATATTTTTTTATTGGAGTTAGTCACAAATCATCTATTTCTTGTGCACACTTTAGTAGCAGTTGGTGTTTTAATTTTGGCTATATGCAGTTAGTAGTGTGGCCAGTATATATGTCAAGAAAAAAAAAAAAAAAAAGAAAAAAAGTTTAGTTTGCACATTCCAATAATTAAAGAGTGTGGACTTCCTTGCAGAAGAAAGAAGAAATGTTTCAAGGAAGAAATAGAAAAGATTAAACATATGAATAACAAGAAATGCACCTACCAGAAAGTACTGTCAGAGTAGAGACAGGCATCAGATGGTTTTTGTCTCTTACTTTTTTCTGCATGGCTCAACCCCAATAAAATCATCCCAGTTGTGAAGCTCAGATTTATTACCATTATTTGTAAATGATTTAGCAGAGCCACAATGGTCCTTATAGCATATCAATGCATATCACCAAGAATGGCTGAGGTCTTAGCTTCAGGTCTCTGATGATTATGCAGGCACATTTATACTAGCTTACATGTCTGATCTAAAGGTCTAAACCTGAGTGGTTTGAATATCCTTTATTGTCACTGGAAATATTTTTTTCATTAAAATTTATATCCAAAATACAAATACAGAAAATCTAAGTTGATCCTAACTGGCCACATACTTTATTTTCAGTGCTTTCTTTATACTAAGGCACATAAATAAATAATATAAACAAAAATTGTAATGTAAACTCAAAAAAGACAGGTGAAAACCCATAGCAGTGTTTCCTTAAAAATTCTATATTGTTCAAATATCAAAGGTGCTGCCTGGGAGGTGTTAATCAAGCAGCTTATAAAAGCTTACACTGAAAGAAAATGAAAATCACATGTAATTGTTTCCAAATACTCTTATTAATTACAGTAGACCTGTGAAGTCTGTAGACAGAGCTGTAAGGTATTTTGTTGTTTCACGTTGGTTTCAAAAAGTAGGAACAAGTCACTGGAATTCAGTAGCATGTAAGACTGGAAAATGTAAATCAGTCAAGTACAGGCAGCTGCCTCACAGATTAAGCTTCAGAAATATTTCAGGTGCCTTCTTGTCATATTGCATATTCCCATTTGGAGTGAAAAACTGACTAATGGCAGGCCATGGCTAAATAAGTTGTAGCCATGTTTTTCAATATGGCCTATTTCAGAAATTGATGGCACAAGACTGATGTTAAGCAAAAGGCTCATTAGATCATGTACCCCTAGCTAGGACTTCAGTTTTCAACTGTTGGTTTGTTTTCACTAGGGACATCAATTTTTCAAATCATCCTTGGTGTTGAGTGATAAGTTATGTTAGTCGTTAGTACATATATTTTGCATATTTAAGAATGTGATTTCAATATTGCTGATAACCCACCATTTAACAACTAATTGTCATATCAAGTGACTCAACAGAAAAATATACTGAGGAAGAGACAGGAAAGATGGATTATGAAGAAAGAGTGAAAAATAACAGAGTGTGTACACTGGTCAGACAAAGGTTACTAGAGGATGAAATATCTGTCTACAAGCATTTGAAGTGTACAGACACGTAGGAGGCATAGGATTTGTAGAGAGAGGTTCAAGGGAGCATAATTAGGATTAATGGAAAGAAAATGAGCTGAGAAAAATTCAGACTTTACATCAGAAAAACTTCCTATGAAGTCTATCAGTTCATAATAATCTCCCTGAGGAAGTACTGGAAGCCCACCACGTGAATAATTTAATACTAGAGTGGATAAATCACTTGAGAATATACTGTAAGGAACAATCCTGTATTGACTTATTACAGCTTATAGATGAATAAAATGCATGCCTACATTGCACTAAGGTCGCTTGGATTTGAGGGTCAGGCTTTTCAGTGTATGACAGGACTACAGTCCAGAAGGCTAGACCAGCGATTCACTCTGTGGCAAAAGACTCTCTGGATCTTCACATGCATCCACCTGCTGTTTTTCCCCTCAGTATAGTCCACAACAGCATAAATATTATTCTTTTCAGATAAATTTTCTTCTTTTTAATTATTTTTTCCCTTGATAATTAAAGTGAGATTTAGTCATGTGAGACTATTCAAACTGTTGACATGCTAACTGGTCAATGTCTGTTATGAATTACTGCTGATCGTCCAGAGTTCAGTAAGATCCAGGAAACCTGTATTTAAAAGATTTTTACAAACTTTGATAAAGTCCCAGGCAGTGTCCTGGATCTAATATTGCCAACTCTATGTGCTCACTGTGTAAATTTCCATATATTCTTATCATGTGGTATTTATTTTTATCATTATAAAAAAAAGATGTAGAATAAGTTACTTTCCAGTCATTGTCTTTTACAGGCAGTACATATCCAATAATGTTATTTTAATTTTACTGTCCATCAGCAACGATGTGTTTGGCCTTCAATGGTTTAACTTAAACTGTAATCACACTTATAAAATCTTGGTCCCAGTCTCGCTTTTAGCAGAATTAAGAGTTCAACATATCTGACTTTTGAACATATGGTTCCAATAATACAATATAGCAGTGCTAGAAAGTAATAGGATTAAAAATTATGTTCATGTCCTCTTTTTTTTGCCTACCACAGGGTCCTGCTTTTTTAGGCTAACATAGCCACTGAGGATCACACCAAGGATGTGTTCAGTGTTTTCCACTCCAGCAGTCCCAGGCTGCTGGAAGGGCCTTGAAAGTATGATGCAGCTGATGTGACTTTAGGTAGGTGCAGGGAACTGTGACTGCTGTGATGGGGAGGTCAGGCCTTGAAAGACTTGTCAAGAGACAAAACAAAACAAACAGAAGCATTACAAAATGTTAGTTTAGAAATACTTTTGGGAAGCAGTTTAATCAGAATAAGAAGTATGCTTTCCACTCTGAAGAAGGAAAACTAAATACTGATTGCAGAGGGTACATTCAAAACCCCAGGTACATTTTGGCTCTTTGGTATAGCAGTATCTGTGAGGAGGCTGACTAGCATCTTTTTTAGTTCTCAAGGAAAGTTCACAATTTTTTTTACAGGCTTTTTTTCCTGGGTGTACTTTGCAAATGAAAGTAGCAGCAATAATGGAAGAATGGATGAATGGTTGCTTTCTAGCCTATGGAAAGAATGATCTTCAGTTCCTTACAGGGTCATAGACTGGCTTGGTGATATTCAACAGGTCTGCCTGTTGTAGTTCTCTATATATTAAATAAAGTTAAAAATTCACAGTTGTGTTGTGATTTAACTCTAATGTGCTGCTTAAACCCACACAGTCACTTGCTCACTCCCCACAGCCCAAAAAGCCAACCGCATCCT
The DNA here is from genome assembly GCA_025448015.1 of Bolborhynchus lineola. Classification (NCBI taxonomy): domain Eukaryota; kingdom Metazoa; phylum Chordata; class Aves; order Psittaciformes; family Psittacidae; genus Bolborhynchus; species Bolborhynchus lineola. The sequence goes on along the minus strand of JAOEHX010039445.1, from coordinate 8,036 downwards.
GGGCTGCATCAAAAGGAGTGTGACCAACAGGTGGAGGGAGGTGATCCTGCCCCTCTACTCTGCTCTCGTGAGACCTCACTTGGAGTATTGCATGCAGTTCTGGTGTCCCCAACATAAAAAGGACATGAAACTGTTGGAACAAGTCGAGAGGAGGGTCATGAGGATGATCATGGGACTGGAGCACCTTCCATATGAAGATAGGATGAGAAAGTTGGTGCTGTTCAGCCTGGAGAAGAGAAGGCTGCATGGAGACCTCATAGCAGCCTTCCAATATCTGAAGGGGGCCTGTAGGGATGCTGCGTAGGGACTCTTCATTAGGGACTGCAGTGAGAGGACAAGGAGTAATGGGTTTAAACTTAAACAGGGAGTTTTAGATTGGATATGAGGAAGAAATTCTTTACTGTAAGGGTGGTGAGTCAGTGGAATGGGTTGCCCAGGGAAGTTGTGAATGCTCCATCATTGGCAATGTTTAAGGCCAGGTTGGACATAGCCTTGGATGATATGGTTTAGTGTGAGGTGTCCCTGCCCATGGCAGGGGGGGTTGGAACTAGATGATCTTAAGGTCCTTTCCAACTCTAACTATTCTATGATTCTAAGTGGGATGGGCAAGAGAATCAGAATGACAAAAGCATAAAAACTTGTGGGTTGAGACAAGGACAGCTTACTATGTAAAGCAAAATAAGCAAAGCAAAATAAGAACTTCATTCACCATTTCCCATCCACAGGCTGGTGTTTATCCATCCCCAGAAAAGAGGGCTCCAATACACATATTGCTTATTTGGGAAGACATTGCCATCACTCCAAACATCTTTCCCTTCCTCCTTTTTACCTGCAGCTTTTATTGCCAAGCATGACATCATACAGTGTTCGTCAGTTGGGGTCAGCTTTCCTGGCTGTGCACCCTCACACAACTTGTGCGCTCCCAGTCTACTTGATGTCAGGGAAGGTTGAGAAACTAAAAGGGATTTGATATTGTGTAAACACTACTCTCAATAGTTCAGACATCCCTATGTTATCAACACTGTTTTCAACACATATGTGAAAAATAGCATGATATATGCTGTTATGAAGAAAATTACTTCTATCCCAGCCAAAATAATACATTATTATGTTAAATACATTCACAGTTCTGAAGGACTTGAGCATTACAGTAATGGTAGCTATAGCAAAAGATGAGCCTTTCTCATAGTCTGTGAGCATTACAGGAATAAATCCTTCCAGATAGTACACTATGAAGATTATAATTAATTTTCTCAACCTTCATCTTGTCCTACAAAACTATGGGAGCTCTCACTAGATTATATAATTATGTTCAGATGAGTCCGTAGCATGTTCAGAATGTTCAGTAAACCATGAAAAAGTTCTCCTAAGGTGTGTGATCTCTTTGCTTTTTGTCAGAGCTTGGCAAACCCAGTAAATTTCAATAAGCAGTACATTTCTCCAACTGCTGACAAATTTGGAAGTTCAATGATGCTCTCACTCAGGTTGTTTAATTTTCTATTACACAGGAAAACAGCACAAAGTTGCGTGAGACAAATAAAACTGAAACTGCCTGTTTTAATAAAGCTTTCTCTTTGTTAAAGAATAATTTCTTGGATTTCTTTTCTTGGTAGATTGAAAAAGTTTTAGAAACTGAGATAGGACTTTCTTTGCCCTGGTTTCTTAAGTATTCTCTAATGGTTACAGATCTACTTGTAAAATGCCTTCCTTATATGGCAAGAACAGTGTATCTCTATGGACAAGAGTTTGCAGGGTCAAGGCTTACAGTGGTAATAGAATACTCAGGCAGAACTAAATAACAAAGAATAAAGTGGAAAACACCAGTAAATTAAAATAAAGCTGGAATACACTCAATTAGCTAAATTACTATTGATATCTGTCATTAAAAAGTACCCAGGGCTGTATAATTTTGTTCTAATCCCCTAAATGCGCAACTAAGCAAGTGAGAGAACATATATTCCTACAACCCCCAGTGGAGACATTGAGATTATGCATGCTCTCACTAATTTAAAGAGGGACTTTCACACTGGGATACATTTTAAAAAGAGAACATTTAAATAAAAAGCAATTTGGTCTGCCTGTAATTGTATTCCCCTTGCTGTTATTGCTAATTATTGAAGATATTTGTGCTTGAATGGATGAACTCTTTTTTTTTTCTTTTTAATTTTAAATAGCTCAGTTTCTACTTCCACTCAATCTTGCTGAAATCACAGGGTCTGAGTCTTCCTTTCATATTGCAGTTTATCAGTATCAGTGTACTGGCTGGACATCAGGTGCCCACCAAAGCTGCTCCACCTCAGCTGGACAAAGGAGAGAAAATAAAATGAAAGGCTCATGGTCAAGATAAGGACAGGGAAAGATCACTCATCAATTACTGTCACAGGCAAAACACTTGACTTTGGGAAATTAACCTATTACCAATCAAATTAGAGTAAGGTAATGAGAAATAAAAACTAAATCTCAGAACACCTTCCCCTTACCCCTCTCTTCTTCCTGGCTTAACTTTACTCCCAAATCCTCGACATCCCCACTTCCAGCAGCGCAGGGGGATGGGGAATAGGAGTTGCAGTCAGTTTATCACATCTTGTCTCTGCTGCTCCTTCCTCTTCAGGGAGAGAACTCCTCATACTCTTACCCTGCTCCAGTGTGGGGTCCCTCCCATGGAAGACAGCCCTCCATGAGCTGCTCCAAAGCGGACCCTTCCCACAGGCTGCAGTTCTTCATGAACTGCTCCAGTATGGGTCTTTTCCATGGGGTGCAGTCTTTCAGGAACAGGTTGTTTCAGCATGCGTGCCTTCCATGGGTGCAGTCCTTCAGGAACAGACTGCTCCAGCGTGGGTCCCCTGTGGAGTCACAACTCCTGCCAGCAAACCTATTCCAGCATAGGCTCCTCTCCAAAGGGCTACAGGTCTTGCCAGGAGCCTGCTCTGGCAGGCCTTCCCACAGGATCACAGCCTTCTTCGGGCATTTTCCTCCGTGTGGTCCTCTATGGGCTACAGGGGGAAACAGCCTACCTGACCATGGTCTGTATCGTGGGCTGCAGGGGAAACTCTGCTCCAGCTCCTGGAGCATCTCCTCTCCTTCTTTTTTTCACACTGTGAAGGTGTCTGCAGAGTGGTTTCTCACACATATTCTCACTTCTCTCTCCACTTCTAGCTGTGTGTGGGCTTTTTCCCCTTCTTCAATATGTTAATCAGAAGTGCCACCACTGTTACTCATGTGCCTGTCCTTGATCAGTGGTGGCTCCGTCTTGGAACTAACTGGCATTGGTTCTATCAAACACAGGGAAAGTTTCTACCAGATTCTCTCAGAAGCCATCCCTGTACTACCAAAACCTTGCCACATAAACCTAATATAGTCAGCCAAGTGGCAAAATCAGTCATACAAATGCTTGGCTAAAATCTGAAGCAAATCTAGATACAGCCATACTCAAACTAGAAATAAGATTGAAAGAATTGAAAGTTTGAATAATAATTGTGTTGAATGCCTGGAACAAATCCTCAGAGATTTAGTGGATCCTTCCTCTCTCTACATGCTCCTATACAAAGACTGAATTTTTTTTTATCTCGATCTTTTTTAATCAAGCTACACATCAGCTACATACATACTATTGGGCTCAACAGAGAAGTTATGTGATTATTTTTAAAGCATAGGAAGCAAATTATCTATTGGCTCTTCCTAACCTTAGAACCGGCTATTACCAACTTTTACCTGACGCCAGTGGAATTGAGAGAAGTGTGTGATGAGAAGTGCAGTAAAGATGCTTAAACTTGGAAATATCAATCCTGATTTCATTCTGTAATTCTTCGAGTGAAAAATACGATCCCTTCTTTCCATGTAGAACAGAATAGCTAAAGGAAGGCCCTGTGATGAGTGTAGCACTGTGATAAGAGTGTGAGTTTATTAGCATTCTCCAAACTGTGGACTGACTTAGTGTAGTAATTTTCTGTAATGTGGAGCTGTGAATACTGAACATGGTGGGCAACTGGTGACTCCTCAGAAGTTCAAGAAAAATTCCCATGCTGAGGGTATATTGCATAACTATCAACAGAGAATTCTTGGTTCAAAGCTTCTGAGTGAATCAAAGTCTCAGCTGTTGGAGAGTGTGGGATATTCAGAATTGATCATCCCAAAGATACTAGACTACATCTGTTCACTGTCATATGCTGGTCCAGTCATAGAAGACTTTATAATTCTTTGATGGTAAATTATTCACAGAGTGTCCTTATTATTATTTTGAAACATGGCATGGATCTTATATTTTTCCAGCCATATGAGGGTTCTCAAATGTGATTAATAGGATCGGAGAGCCTGGCTGTCCTCCAAATTAATGTATCTGAAGGCTGACTTTCAGAAAACCTATTTTGAATAAAATGCCCCAAATATTTCCTAGCTGAACTACCAGATGTAGCAATGTGCTAGCATGCTTTTAAAGACACATTTTGCTTTTCAGGCAATTACAATGTTCTTTTAATAAGTGTCATTATTTATCCTGATATGCTATACATATATTTATATGTTAAACATATGAACACATTCTTAACATATTTTTGCAAACACTAATAGTTTTTTAAATCACCTTGTGTAAGTAAAGATACCTCATCTGGCTTTCTGCTACATTAGTCTCAGATCTGACCATTAGATTATCTCTTAATACTGCTGCTATTTTATACTTCTGGTTATGTGGCTTCTCAATTACATGAACAAGGTAAATGAACAAAAATTAGTGAATGTGAAATGAAAAAAAAATTGTGATGGTGGATTTGGAACAGTGCAAAAAAGCTGCTGATAGTACAAGCCAGGATGAAACTGTAGATTTCCATGGCATGTTAGAATGCTCAGATTAGATATACTAGACATACTTAGGCCATCATTTTCTGGCACTGTGGCTTACTGGCAAGGAACAGCCAGTATTTGTACTAAACTCTTGCATCTTTCAAGACAGAGTAACTGCACCCAAACTACCTATGAAAATAATCCTAGCTCATGCCTAACTCCCAAATTGTGCCTAGGAAATTTTTGAAAGAGCTATAATTGGTACAAGCCAAAACTGTTCTAGGAAGCCTCATAACAGCTTAACAGATGATCTAGTTCCAGTTTTGGGATGATTTCCTGACTGTTCAATTTTATACCACTGAGAGCCTACAGACTGTAAAACATAAATAGTTAAAAAAAAAAAAAATCCAACAAATAGTAAAATTAAATAAACAATTAATATACATTGAAAGACACATGCCAAGTAAGGACCACATATCATCTACAAAACCAAACAAGAAGTCTCTTTAAGCCACAAACAACTGAAGACTAGCAGTATACCAATGAATGCTAACTTTATTCTCATATATATTTCCTTGGGGATTTATTCTTGGCTATTGCCAAGAACAGAATATTAGGTTGCACTAGAAAGGTAAATTTTTGGGCTTATGACTAACAAATGTAGGGCAGATGTAAAAAGTGGTCAGACTGAAGGTCGTTCCATGAAGAGACTTTTCCAGTATCAGGGCATATTTTAGATAAGAGGACAGCATGGAATTTAACTTTGAAAAAAGCAATCTATTCTAGACTCCTGGGAAGAAATTCTGCTTGTTGTTGATTTATTTCATCCAGCACATAAGATTGTGGAGCCAGGCAGATGCTGCCACACAATGCTGGGGAAATGAATTGTACCTATGCCACAGGAATAGAGCAGGAGACAAGATGTACTAGGTGGAGTATGAGAGAGGATTAAAGTTTCATGGCAAATCTATGCCTGGAGCTCTAGAAAAGCAATTATAGAGGTGAGCTGATCACTTCCCATTAGAGGTGAACTGCTATAGCACGTAACCCTGCCACTCTAAGAAGCAGCTGTATGGAAAATATGAGATAACAAGGACATCTGGTGACTGAAGATATATAAAAAATACCTACATTGTCAAAATACTGACATTTACCTTTCAATCCTTTGAAAATGTAGCAACTTTCGAAAGTGCATTCTGTCTGTATATACACATACATGCATGTGTGTATGTGTATGTGTTCATATATATTTACATATAAAGGTATCTATTTGTCTCTCTCCGAAATGTGCAGCCAAAAGCAAAAAAGCTAATTGATGTCTTACAACACTATATGATGGAAGGACAGGATAGTGTGCATCTTTCAGAATTGCAAAGAGAACTCCAGGTAACATTCTTAAATAGAAAAATTAACTTCTTTATCTTTTAGGTAAATATTACATTTTTCATGTTAAAGATGAATTCTCTTTCAGATACAGTACTTTTTATTTTCATGCCAATGTTCTCTTCCTTGTTTAGCCATTTAGTTTTCTGATGAAAGAAAATATCCTTGTTTTGTAGCCACAAACAAGTGTATTTTTGTGTCAAAAAGACATTGCATGTAACAAAGACATCTTAGTGAGCAATTGAAACTGCAGACTAGTCCATGTCACAGGCCTGATTCCCCTCTTCCACTGATGTAACACTATCAATCTCATTACAGATGTACTAACCTAAAAATCTGGGCACTTGTGACTAGAATTAGATTCTTAAACAAAAACTGCATCACTTTATGAAGTATTGCAATATCAAAGGAATTTTCTTAGCTTCTTTGGTAAGCAATCAATGTATTTACTTCTGATACAAAGGAGAAGGGCAGTTGCAATCAGCAAAAGCAGACTTAGCAAGTGCAGACATTTTGCAGAATCCATAGTTATATCCTGTATTATTTCTTATACATCCAGTTATATCCTTTATGCTCTGTATTACATGAAATTGAAGTTTGCCATTCCAGTTGTATCTCCCATTTCAACATTGACTGAAAATTCTGCGTGTATTTCCCTTTATTTTTTAAGCTGATGTGTTTGAACAGATAATATGCTGTTGACCATGGACTGAAAGGTGTGACTCACCAGCTAGAGGAAAAAAAAATCCAGTCCTTTTAGGCTGATCAATGTTAGCCTTCACCCTGATTGAGAGATCTTGGATGTTGCAAGAAAGCATCTGTAACCACTTTTAGAGGGGACACTGGAACATTTATTAAATCTGAGACAGCAACTTTACAATCAACTAGAACTCAAGATCTGCTGAACACTTGAAACTATCATTTCCAAATATCTTTCTTCTCTTTAATTGAGGTTTGTTCTGCTGGCAGACAAATGCACCCTCAGCTGAATTTGAATAGAACTACTGCAATAATCAGTGACTTCACTTGAATGAAAAACATGTAGCCTGGCTTTCTGTATGGTTATGTCTAGGAACGTCTCTCAGGCAGACCTGACTCCTACTTTTCCTAATTAAAACTGGTAATAACTGTTTTATGGGATCTAAATTACACTTTTATTTGACAAACTTAATTTAAAGTGTGACCTATCAACTTAATGACATTTTGAGGCTGGGCACAACTATACATAAATTAGAAGAGAGTGAGATGCTTTGCAATAAAGAGGTAAAGTGAAGAAAGAACAAAAAAACAAAATACAAATGAGGATAAAACCTCATCAAAACATTGTAACTAATGAGATACATATTTTAGAATTAAATCAGTGCCTAACTCCACAGAATACAGCTTACTAGGCTAATGGCTGAAATTAAATATATGGAACTTTGAAGTTCTGATAGGTGTGATTTGGTTTCTTTAATATGAATGCAAGAAGTTTTAGAAATGAATTTGCAACTAATGAATGAAAAACTTGTCTTAGGGTTTTTTTTAATTTATTTTTATTTTAGCATGAAGAGTACCTCCCTGTATCAGGTGCTTTTCATCCATAATTCTTTAAGCACCTTAAAAAGACAGTTGAGCGCGATCATTCATTCTGGACACACGTTGTCTAGATGAGAGAGCTACTGAGATTGTAGTATGAACTTGAATATTTGATGTGACACCTAAGAAACTCATAATGTTGCATCCCATGAGGGTGAGTGTCATGGGTTCAGCAGTAGCAGTCATTTTTTCTCCTTCTTTGTAGCTAGTGCAGCACTGTGTTTTTGACTTTCGGCCTGGGAACAGTGCTGATAATACCAATGTTTTTAGTTATGGCTTAGTGATGTTTGGTCTGGCCA
>JAOEHX010039444.1:18903-40652 GCA_025448015.1 Bolborhynchus lineola | reverse complement strand
TGGTGGTCTTGGGGTGAGCAGTGGGTGTTTTTAGTTATTTTCTCTTTTTTTTTTTTTTTTGATGTAATGACACATTTGATTTTGTTTATGCTGTTCCCTGCCTGTGTAGGTAAAAGTCCAACTGTGAACCATTGTAACTGGCAGGTGATGCAATCAGGTATATCTCATCAGAATTCTTCAGGGAGCTTGTATATTACCACTACAACCCAGCAGAGCCTCTGTAAGAGGATTTTGTCTAGAAAATGAAGAGAAAGAATTGGAAAGGATGTAAAAAAAAAAAAAAAATCACATAAGCAAAGCTTTAGCATTTGTTTTAAATTCCTTTTTACTGTAAGATTGGAGTTGGTAAGGAAATCCAACTTAAATATTCTCTGAGACCCTTCAGCAAGGTAACAGTGTAGGGTTTTTTTAGACTTTGAAAATTCATTTATATTTTTTAATCAATTCAGAGTTGACAATGTACTCTTAAGAATGCACATTTGGTTTACTTCAGGGTTCGTCATGGTTAGTGTAAATTTCCATCTGTTTTGGAGGCTTTGCAGAAACCTGTGAGCATTCTCTAATTGAGTATGTTGGTAATAAGGGCATTTTCCTTCTAGAGGTTCTCCATTTGAGCTTAACAGACAAATTGGTCTGTTGGTAAGCACTCAGTTGTTGATCAACTGCTCTTTGCCACTTTTGGGTAATGGCAGAAGCCTAATTTTGAATGTTGAAATTCCTTCAGCCTATTTTAGATGTCAGACAGCAGTTCCCACAGAAGGCTTGCTAAAGGCCCCATTCTTTAACCTACCAAAACAAAATGTATGCACAATTCACAGTTGTATTTTAATACCTAAACACCTAAATTTTAATGCTTCTCTTTTTTGATTGTACTCACAAGTAATTAAAAGCATTGTGAAATTATTCAGAAGTGTAGGTGGAGGGTTTTCCTTACTAAGGGCTGAATAGGAATGTAAAATAATTCTGGAAGATTTCACACAGACAGCGTGTGAATATGTAAGTGGGCAAACTGACCTACATTTGCTTTGTCTTCATTTGCATCAAGCAAGCCTGAGCAGTCTGTTCTTTCATATAGACTTATCCTAACAGTCATCTTAGACTGTCATTTGAGCCTTCAGAGAGGTACTGCTCCTATGGCAAAGGTTGTGCTGGGGAAAGCTGGAAGTTTAGGAACAGTGATATTTTTCCTCAACAGTGAAATCTAGGAATCCTTGTACTACTTTTTCTCACCAGAGTTTAGGTAGTATATCACTATTTTGTGATTTGTTTGTGATTTTCTTTTTTTGTCTTTTTTCCCTGAATATTGTAAGAATTGCTAGTGCTTATATATTTTTACGTTAGTCTCTAAGTTTATGCTTCTAGATAGCTTCCCCAAGAATATCAGTCTGAAAGAGATGTTTATAACTGGTAGTAGTACTTGCTTCTTGATGTCCTTCTGGTTTAAGGTATGAGATAGAGGCTTTGCTTTCATTTCAGTGCTTTGTCAAGAGAAGTAGTACTACTTTTAAAGTACTACCAGATTCCCTGATCTTGAGATTCTCTCTCTGGAATGAGAGATAGTCCTTGTTTGCTTTTGCATGCTCTCATGGGGGGAGATTTAGGCTACAGAAAGAAGTATAGTGGTGAGGCTATATAAGGCTTAATTTCAGTTTCTAACTGGCATTTCAGTTTCTAGATCTAAAGACAGTTGTAAATGTTGAAGGGGGAAGAAAATACATTTTCCATCTCTGCCAGGCTTTGCTGGCATGCTTCACGTTGTTAGCATGTTGATCCTGTTGTCTTCCATAACCAGTACAAGAAATTTGAAATGCATATAGGTGGAACAAAAATTCTTTTATCTTCTTTTTTTAATTCCAAAAAGGATAGCTCCAGTTTGGGAGTGCGTGAAACGGGTCGTGCTGGTTTAGAATTTGAAATTGACTTTTAAGGGTAAAGTAACCCGCCCAAGCGTCTTTGTTATTTTAATTTCCTGTGTCATTTTTTTACCCTTTAAAGCTTTCTGTATTTTACCATTTTTCTGTACTGTGGTTTTCCCTGCTACCTCTCCCCCAACATATTTGCTGGAAATTATCTTCTCAGTCAGGCAAGCTATATGGTTTATTCAAATGCCATATGAGCAGATTGCCTGTATTTTTATGACATATTCTTTATATATAATAAGAAAACAGATGTTATTCCCCACAAAAGTTGCCCTTACGGTGGGTGTTTTATGAGCACTATACCTAACTAAGTAAACCTTTTTGCTCCATAATCACTCTCATAAACACAGTAGAAAGACATTGGATATTGCTCCTAGAATATTTGCAGTCTGCATGTGTCCATCTTCTTTTTCCAAGATAAGTTGAATTTATCAGAATTAAGTGGGGGGGTAAGAAAAAAGTGTAAATAAAACCATCAAATTGCTCCAACTCTTGAGCTACAAAGTGCTTCACAACAGTAGGTTAGTATTCAGGGGTTTTGAGAATCAAGTATCTGAAACAATTTCAGTCTGTGCAGATCACGTCCAATAATAACAGTTCAAAAAGTTTAAAAAAATGTTGATCTTAGAGCAGAATGTCTTCATTACTGTACAAGGAAGAGAAAGGATTAACACAAAGCTAACGACATTTTAGTAGTATGTGTTTATGGAATAAGCAACTGCTGTATTCACAAGGTATAAAACCATATATTTCCAAATTGCTTTTCAAATACATGAAAACTTGTACCACCCCCCCCCCCCCCTTAGGTAAGTGGTGGTACAGGCTTTTATTACTTGGGGCAGGGAATAGGAGGAGGTGGAGGAACACATACTGAAAAATAGGAACTTCTGGTGTTAACGTGTGGTCACTTTGAGATTTCAGAGTGGCCTTACATTTTTTCAGAGCATTGCTTCCTTTCTGAAGCTAGTAGGTACTAAAGGCATTTGGGGTGTATGAAAGCAATCTGGTTTTGTGTGAAAGAAATGGGGACTTAGGATCAAATCTGATAAAGGATTTGTGGATTCGACCATATCTAGTGGGTTTTGTTTTAGATGCGTAATTCAGAATGTTTTGTTAGACCAGACTGTGCGGGAAGAGTGAAGCCTCTTTGAAGAGAAGCACATGGTGGCCTGAGGGCTGCCTGGAGCTGGATTAGATAAAGTGTTCAAGACAGGGATATGTTTTGGAATTGTCTCAGAACCAGTCTTGGGAGCTTAAATTGACTTAGATAATAGGAGGGGTCCTAGAAAGTTGAATTCCTACAGTCTTCCACCCACTCCCAACTCCACTGCAGCTGTGCAGGGGTGGCTCTTTTCAGATTGGGATGGCACTTCCATGTGTGGTAATTCAAAGGTGGTAGCTCTTACCTGTGTGGTAATTCAAAGGTGGTAGCTTTTACCTGGGAAGAGGAAGTTCAAACCTATGTCCACCAATTTACCAAATATATGCACAACCAAAGGGTTATAGGTTGAGATATTTTCTTCTTGTGTTAAAGGCATTTGTTAACGTGGAGACTCACAGAGAGCAATTGTAACATAAGCATCATGATGAATGGTTAGTGCAGTCACATGTTCTGAAGGAGGGGGTTTGGTTGCCTTCCCTTTGCACCCCAGTTAAACAGCCATGTGAGCAGAGCCTGCCATTCAGGAGTACCTGCTTGGGCTTGGTTGCGAGAATTCAGCAAAAGCTTAACAAGGATGGACCCTGGTAAACACAGAATAGGTGCTTAGAATGATTTTCAGCACCAAAAGAATAGTTCGTTTAGGTGCTTTGTGGATTAAGCAGAAGATGAACAGAGGCTTTTTGGGAAAGAATGAATAATTATTTTTAGGCTTGGGGATTTCAGTTGTGCCTAATTCCAGCTTAAATTCTGCGTGTGAGTGTTCTGCTGAAAACGTTCGTCACTGCTGCTAATCACTAAATTGCCTTCTGGATTTTGAATAGCAGTACATTATCTTAAGCCTTTGTGCACAAATACAACTACTCTCAAGATTGCCTGTATGAAACTAAGTAAAATAATCTTCTGATGACACACAGTCATTTAGGTTTTCTGGATTGTTTCTCTTGGTCAGAATTTTAATGTCTTTTAAATGTATTCATAGGTAAAAACATCAGAGTTTTATCGATACTCCCGGCAGCTGCGACATGAGGTTGACCAAGCCATGAATTACTTTCATAGCGTTCACCAACAGCCTTTGATGGAAATGAAATCGAGCAAAATACGTTCTGCCAAACCCCAGACTGCAGTATTTAGAGGAATGATAGGACACAGTATGGTAAACAGTAAAATTCTTCTCTTGCACAAACCAAGGGTCTGGTGGGAACTAGAGGGTCCTCAAGTACCTTTACGACCAGACTGCCTTGCTATTGTGAATAACTTTGTGTTCTTGTTAGGTGGGGAAGAACTGGGGCCAGATGGCGAGTTTCATGCTTCGTCCAAAGTGTTTAGATATGACCCAAGACAGAACACTTGGTTACGAATGGCAGACATGTCCGTTCCACGTTCTGAGTTTGCTGTTGGAGTTATTGGGAGGTATGTTTATGCAGTGGCTGGGAGAACCAGGGATGAAACCTTTTACTCAACAGAACGGTATGATATTACTGAAGATAAATGGGAATTTGTGGATCCCTATCCAGTCAATAAATACGGACATGAAGGGACTGTTCTTGGTAACAAGTTATATATCACTGGTGGAATTACATCATCTTCAACGTCTAAGCAAGTGTGTGTGTTTGATCCTAGTAAAGAAGGGACGGTAGAGCAGCGGACAAGGAGAACTCAAGTGGTCACTAACTGTTGGGAGAACAAATGCAAAATGAATTATGCAAGATGCTTTCACAAAATGATTTCGTATAATGGTAAGCTTTATGTCTTTGGTGGTGTCTGTGTGATCCTGAGGGCTTCCTTTGAATCTCAAGGATGTCCTTCCACAGAGGTCTATGATCCAGATACTGATCAGTGGACTATATTGGCTTCTATGCCAATCGGTAGGAGTGGTCATGGTGTGGCTGTGCTGGACAAACAGATAATGGTTCTTGGAGGCCTTTGTTACAATGGTCATTACAGTGATTCAATTCTCACCTTTGATCCAGAGGAAAACAAATGGAAAGAAGATGAATATCCGAGGATGCCGTGCAAGCTGGATGGCTTACAAGTCTGCAGCTTGCACTTTCCTGAATATGTGTTGGAGCATGTTAGACGTTGCAGCTAAACCAGAAAGAACAACCCAGTGAAATGCAAAAGGCTGTACCTAATTTGTCAAAAAATACAAACCAGTTGAATTCTGTCAGAGACATTACCTTGTGTATAAGAACTGCTAAATGCTTAAGAGCATTTAGGATGTACAGGGAGGTTACTTACCAAGTTTATTAGAACAGCTGATATTTGGTCTGATGTTGTAAAAGCTTCGGTTTTTTAACAAACATAACTGTAAGTAGGGGAAAGAAAAATATATTTTTGAGTGTGCTTACTTTTTTTTGTAACATATCCGTAAGACTTTCTTATTATTTTTTTTTTAAATGGCCATTACACCATTATGCTTCTGAAATCAGTTGGGTTTAACAAAATATTTGTGGAAGAAAGAGGATAAAGGCTTTGTTTTAGTTTTATTGAGCCTCAAAATAAAACTCATCTGTACTAGGGTACAGCCAAATATAAAATAGCAAAACTAAACAATTTCTATATTTTTATGTTGTCTTTTGGATGCTTTCCCCATGAATTGCAAAGTATTCTCAAATCTGTTAGGTGTTTCTGTTTTCCCTTATATATGTTGAAGAATAATCTCAAACTCTTTGCATGACCTTTTTCCTGGTTTTGTATAGAAATACCAATAAGTCTGCCAGAATTCAAATTACACATTTTCTACTGAATTGAAAACAAAGCATTTTTATATTCATACCGCTATTTCTATGCTGCCTTCTATTGTCTGCATTATGTTTGTTGGTGAGTAAAGAATATATACACCCATATGCATACACTGTAAAAAGTATGTATAAATACATCTTTTTATGTGCAGTTACAGTATTATATTTTAACTAGTGCACAGATTCTGCCATATTGTTGTATTTAAGGTATAGTGCTATCCTTTAATGAGCTTAATAATTCAGATTTCTTAAGTAACCTGAGGCCTCGTTTGGTTTCAAAGTATCTTGTCTTTAATATGTACTGATTGATTCAGTAACTTTAAACTCTTTATATCAATGGTCATAATGAACTGTCAGTAATTTGCTATTTTATAAATTATTTTTAAAAAAGAAAACACATCTTACCTGAGTTTCTTTTATGTTTGAATGTGCTGCCCAGTTTTCTTTTTTTATGAAAATGGGAAATGTCAATAAGCAAATGCTCCATGCTGCTTCGACCTACAGTTGTTTTCAGAACTGGATATACTACAGTTTATTCTCAGTACTTTGCTTGTAGTCATACTTCAGTAGGAGTACTTTGTACTCCTATTGAAGTGGTATCATTTTTTTTTTTTTTTTAATAATTATTAATGGCTATGAACTACTGTGTTTTGAGAATGTGGAGTTAGGTGGTTGGATGGTTAGTACCATTTCTGTTTCTTTTACAAAAAAGCCTACATAGCTATAGCTGCTGACCTCAGAGTGCCTGAATCAAGATGTGTGGTCCATCCAGGAGGAATTTGAATAACTCCTTTATTTGTGTCGGCTTGCAGATATTACTGACTGTAGAATGGTAAGAATTAACTAATTACATTCTGTTTATTTTAAATGATGTTAAATTAGCCACTTCTAGACTCTAAAGGAAAATTTGGACAAGTTTAGCTAACTTCAGCACTTGGTTCAGATGTGTAAGGACAAAATGATGCTGAAACATGCACCTGCATATGTTGTAAAATCTTACGCCACTGTTTTTCATGTGAAGCAACAGACTTGACTTTATATGCAGTGATGAACACCACTTTACTCAGCATCTTCCAGTCAGAAATCACTGTAGAAAAGGAATGTACAGTACTCAGGGGGTTCTAAAGAATGCACTTACAAAGGGACCAAAATCACCCTATATTTCTCATGTTAAATGTGACACCTACCTGCCTAAACTTAAGTTTGAAATAGTCAATAGGTGTTAAAACAACCTGTAAAATTCTTCATTCTTGTACTTCAATATTTTTATAGTAACTGTGTTCTGGGTTTAGATGTGAGGGTTTGGAGCTGTATGGCAAGTTGACAGATAATTTTTGATATTTTTTTTTTTTTTTAAATTAGAAATTATTTATTTATACAGTATTTTCTTTCAGTGTGTTTTAACAGCAAGAGAGAATGCGTGCCATCATAGTTTCATTGCTAGTGACTGGACCAAATACTGATATTCAGCCTTGTGATTCAGACTAGTTTTCAGTTTAAGTCTCTTCTAATCAAATTTCAGTTTGCTGAATTAGAAATCTATTTTTCTTTCTTACTTTAATAGCTTAACTTAAAGCCAGTGTGGCTTACACAAAAACCTCAGTTTCATTGTGAGACATTGTGTGTTCATCAACCGCATGGATGCAGAGATGAACTGACTCCAGTAGGTGCTGGCTGCGTGCAAGTGAAAATGTTCTACTGTACATAGTTTACTTAATATTGGGGCACAAGGATAAAACCAAGGTTTTAAAATTGTTTTTATTCTCTTTGTCACCAGCTCATTTCTCAAAAAGCTTTATGAGGCAGCAAAAGCTAATCCTGCCTGTGTAGGCTTTCATGGACATGTTGTGTATAGTGCAGAGTACTTCACTTTTATCTAGGGCCAGTGTGGGAAGTGGACTTGGTTCTGGATGTCTGATCTTCCATGATTCAGGTGTAATAGAGAGACATGACCAAGACTTTATTAAAAAATAACGGTAAGGGTGAAGGTGTATTAAGTTGTGGTTTTGAGACTGCACTTTAAGCGCCTTCTGAAGCTCTGTGTGCTAAGCAGCTGGCACTGAAATCATTGGTGAGTACTGACACTTGAAACGTGAAGAACCAGGTCATTTTGAGGTGCTCTGGTTTTAAGTTCGTATTTATCTTCAGGCACTCAGCTCTGAAAGATCCTGTTCAGAATTGTAATTACTCTGTGAAATTCTAACTTGAACTCTTGATTTCAGCTTTCCTGAAGTTGTGTTGCCATTGAGAAGCTGGCTGTAATCTTTCCAGCAGTAGGAATGCTTGGAATTTTCTTTGGTTTAGGATTTGTGGGGGTATGAGAGAATTTTTTAATTTACATTTCTACCATGCTTTTATTGTTTCAAACATGAAATAGAAATTAGCTTACATTCTCTTTTCTGTGGCAGTGGAACTTATGAGGCAGTTTTGTTACTTTATATACCAGAGGGATTTTCTTTTTTTAACATAAAGTTTCTGTTTGTGTTCACTTTTAGTATTTAGCTCCAGATAAGTCAGTGTTTAAATAAAAATAAAAGTAAGCTGGCTAATAAGAGTTACCTGTTACTATCAGATTTTGAGCATTATGATTACAGTGGATTTCTAAAACATTTAAATGCCTCTCCTTTGTCGAGGAAAAGGTAAGTTACGATCCTTGATTATTAAGTTGGGGAGAGTTCTTCTATTCCTGCCCCAATCATAATGGTATACTGGCAAATCTAGTCCCCACATACTTTATTTTTAACATATGACCTGTTTTGAAACAGCAGATGTACTTGCCTTTCATAAAAAGGTGGGCATAGTGAGTTACACTCTTAAGTCTGGGAGTGAGTTGTTTGTTTGTTTGTTTGCTTTTAATATTTACAGAAAAAATGTGTCAGCTTCCAATTTTGATTTAGTAACCAGCTCCAGGGGATATTTTGTTTTCAAATGAGCAAGAATGGACGACAAGCATAGTGCTCCTACAAAGGGGTTGGACACTGCCAGTTGCCATTCCACATGCTGCTCTCTCTGCTCTTAGGAGCAGATAATTTTGTTCAGAATTCAAAAATAGCTCATTTTTCCTCACAAAGTGTTGGTACTAGTGGGAGGTACTAGGTGGCAAAAAACCCCTTCTGATTCTTTTTTCCCCGTTGATTCAGCTGGAGGAAGGCAGTACTTGATTTTACAGACTGCTGTTTCAGAAAGCACTGTTAGCAAGGGGGGCAAGTGGTAGCATGTGATATGCTGCTTTAGTGCGTTCCTTTGTTATGAAAAGTGTGGATGCCCTACTTCCTGCACTATGATAGCAGTCCTGTTACAACTAGCTGTAAGGGTTTGTGACTGTAATATTTCTCTGGTTTCTGAGATTTTCAGCCATTTTTTCTTGAGGACCTTCTGCTTTACAAACGCAAGTGATATGTTTTTATGTGCTCATGATAACTACTTGCGTCTGGAACGAAGCTTCACTTGATGCTCAGAAAGCAAAGGATAAAATTCAGCAGGTACAAATTCAAATCAGTTAAAAAAGACAAATATTGCTTAACTCATTATGTCCATTCTTCTGCAAAACTTATGGGGAGATGCTAACATCTATTTAAAAATTAACTTCAAGCTGTGTCAGCATTTATATGACAAAGTCTTTTTCGAAGTAGTCACATCTGTAGAGGTATTTTGCCTTTTATATCTATTTTTCCTTTAAAAAAATAAAATAGTGAATTGTCCTCCTGATTCTTTTAACACTTCAGATGTGTACTTCACATATGTGAACAGGCCAGTACAAAGAGAACAGAAAACTGTAAGGTACTTACAAGAAAACTTAAAAGTGCAAATGTTACTAAATCTGTGCTTAAGTGTTTATGGGATTGGGGGCATCCAAGAAAACATCTGTCCTGCTCTTCTTCCATTAATAAATTTATACCTCGTGAAGTTACTTGACTAAGCATGGTACATCACATGTGGCAGGGCTTGCTGAAGGAGAGTGGGAAGAATGTAACTGGAAAACACATGTGATCAATTTAAAACGAAGCTTGCCATTGTCCTGTAGCTAACATTTTCAAATTTAACATTTGTAAACCAGTCTGAAGCTGCTTAAAATGAATACTAATGACTACTTTGCATCTGTATTCTAATTTTGAAAGTTGGTAACTTTAAAGTTCCAGTTTGTGTGGGTAAACTTCATAAAACATAGTTGCATGTAGCAAGTGGCATAAAACCTGAGTTGTTTTGAGCACAGCTTTCTTGGATTTCCCTCTGCTATGGGTTTGTTGTTTTTTTGTTTTGTTTTGTTGGGTTTTTTTTTTTTTTCACTATCCAAATTTCAGATAATGTTTATGTAGTCTTTTTTAAATAACTTTAAGAGCTCAATTTCAGGTACCTTTGGAGTAATACTAAGTTGGTGGCTGAGGGAAAACCACTTCTATGGTAGTTTTTATTTATGGCTTTGGTAGAAAACCTTACTGTAAGTCTAGAAAATAATGTGTTACATAGGACTGTAAAGTTAGCTATTTTTAGGGGGCTTTTATTACCTCAGTGGGACCCACCTAACTTTTATGTCAGTTCTGGGAACAGGTGAAGGGAAGAGTGAGCTAGGCTTTTATTTTAAATATTTTTCCCTACATATTGTTATTTTTGTAGAACTTTTTAAAATAAATTATTATATGCTGGAGATTACAATTTCACTATAGATAGTATCCCACATGAGTCCGGTGTACAATATCAGACTGTTTGTATTGAAAAGAATGTATTTGATAAGTATTTGATAAGTTAATGGGAAAAGTTATTTTCAAACTGTACTGTTTGTGTTTAGCAATTGGAAATACTTTTCCTATAGAAAATTAAAAGTATATATATATGACCTCATATGTACATTTGGATTAACTGTCTAATGATTACCCCAGGGCTGCTATAAACTTCTCTGAATAATTTAAGAATTGCCTCTTTTTAACTGTTTTAAAGCCTTTTTTCTTGTCTTTTCTTGGCAGAAAGTAATTTTCCCTAGCTGTGGATACAGTATGCTCAGACTTGCATATGCACTCTGTTCGGGTTTCAAACTGAAAACTGTATAAAATGTGTATAAAGGAAAGTGTAAATAAAATATTTTTCATCCTTAAACACTCTTTTGTAAGCTTTTGTTAATACTGGAAGTGTAGTGGGCCTGGATTACTTTCTGCAGGACTTCAGCATTTACTCAGTTAAGCAACTCCTTCAAAAATGTTGTATCACTATAATTCATAGTGTTGTGTTAAAGTTATCCCAACAAGAAAAGTTGGATGTCCTTATATAGCATCAAGCCTGTATCTTTGGCTGTATTTTACAATCTTCCCAGTTTTAGTTACTGTACTGCATTTATGTGTCTGCTCTGCATTTCAAACTTGAAATAATGTTTGGAGTTGACTTCATTGTTCTGTTTATATCTGTGTGTCAAAGCATAAATTTAAACTGTAAGACTGAAAGCCAAAGCCAGCCTTTGGTGTTAGCCAGCAGCAGAAGAGACTGTTCCCCGCTGTCAAGTGCGTGGAATTGTCAGCTCTGAGGTGCCCTGTGTGGACCTCGGAGTGCCAGAAGTTCCTAGTTGTACTGCCTAATGTTTCCCATAACAGGAAGGGGAAACTTCATTTCAGGATTGAAGTGTCAGATTAGAATGACATTCAATACCAAGAAGAAGTGGGAGGGGGAGGCAGATAAAAAAGGAAGTTATGATCTCATTTTCTCAGCCTTATGGAAGCCTTCTTTGTCAGCCCCTTGCCACACTTTTCTCTGCCACTGTTTTTTGGCTGCTCTCTTGCTGTCAGACCAAAGCCCTGTGTTTTAAAATAGCATTTTAATTGTATTCTAATACTCCAAATGACTTAAAACTTCATTTGCGTGAAGTAGCTTTTACCCTCTTCCTCTTAGGTAACTTGACTTAATCCTACAGTAGTACTGTTGAGTGGGCGAATGCTGCGAACGAATTTGTGCTGGTCTCAGTGGGATGTGTCATGGGAGGAAGGGCCTCTTAACTGTCACGTGTCACCAGTTTTTGGTTCAAAAGGAAGCAAAATGTATTAGAAGGATCCGGTGAAAGAGATGGCGTGAGTCTTTTCATGCTGTGAATGGTATTTGCAATTATTTTTGTTTACCTTTTTAATTTCACTTTTCTGTGAGCCGGGTTGTATTTTTGTCAATACCTTTCTTCCACAGTGCTACACTGGCCAACCTCTGTAGCTGATTAGGAATCTCCAGTAATGGTTCCATTATTTCACTAAGGAGAGCTCTCACATTATGGTTCATAGTTGCTCATACCAAATTCTTCACTTCTTTTTCTGAATATGTGGCCTTATTTTTTGGCAGTAGTTCAGTCATGTTTTCACTTGTTTTGTGTGATGTGAAATTCATATTAGTTTGACAAAGGATTTTTTTTGAGTTAATTCTGTCCAGATTCTTTCCTGTAAGTTATCCACCCTCGTTGACTTGAAATTCTTTGTTTCAATAGATGTTCCCCCTTTGTTACAGATTGGGTAGGTCGGGTTTGGGGGGTTTTGGGTTTGGTGATTTTTGTTTTGTTTTTCCTCTGATTCCATCAACTTCATAATACATAAAGGAAAACGGTGTGAGTATTGCACATATTTTTGTCTTCATTCTGTACCTTTTGGGTTCCTGCCATACTGGTGGACATGTGATTTTCCCCACCCCCAACCTTCAGCCCTGTCAGCTCTCTTTTCAATGTCATTGTTTAATCAGAGTGCTGTCTTGTCCAAGGCAACTTTCTTGGCATGTGCAAAACTGTCGTTCTTTCAAGAGAGAGGGTAAAGGTCTGTGTGTAAAGACAGCTTTAATTTTTGTTTACATTAAAGTTTCCACTTTCACATTTGATGCTTTAGTTGCACTGACAGGTGCTTTAGGTAGTGTTTACAGATAAAACCAAACTGCATCATGATCTCTGTTTAAGTACCCAGTGACTCTTCTTCACTCATCTGTCCATTGTAGTGAATGCCAGGATGAAGTGTCACATGCTGAGTGCCTAGCCTCCTAGGTTGTAGGACTTCAAGAACTAAAATACTTTTGCCATGTAGCTGATGTCTGTCAAATGCGTCTCCTGGCAATGTTGCTCTTGGTATTGCGTTATCACTCTGTATTATGGATAAATGTTGCTCAGTAAGTAGTGCTGAAAAAAAAACCCTCACTTGTTTTCTAATGAAATGGATGGCTTTAATGGTTAGCAGTTTTTATCACACTGATTTTACCAGACAGATCTGTCTTTAGCCGAGGCTGGCAGCCTCCTTTCCCACACCCATTTCAGTATGTCCTAAGCATTGGTTTGTTCTTTTTGTCATATGGCTCATCTCACAAGTTTGAATTAACACCACCCGTTTTTTTACTGTGTGGGAATCTTTACCTCCTGTAGTGAGTTGTGCGTATTATAGGTCTTTATGTGTTTTACTACTAATGAGACTTTCTGACCTTACCAGCCCTTCGCTGTTTAAAGAATTGCATTATACTGACTGAAAACAAGTATTTCCCCTTTGTTTAACTTCCACATTCTCAGTTCCAAGGTGTATTCCTCCCCAGATTACCAAAGACATACAAAATGCGTGGGATTGTGCTTGTGATGACACTGATGTCTATGTAAGGCATGGCCTAAGCATTTTCCCCTATCTTGATGTAGTGATGGCCTTTATTTTCACTCCTGGAAAGCAAGAAATTGCTTCGCTGTCATCATGCACCTCTCAGAAAGCCCTCTTGGCTGATTTATTTCCAAGATGGAGATCTCGTCACTTGGATGTCCTTGGTCAGCTGAGGATGTTCCATGTGATTTGCCTGATGTCACACATCTGTCTTCCTCCTCTGGCTCTTACAAGGGGTTCTGAAAGAATTTTACTTTTTTTTTTTTTTTTTTTATAATCTAACATAGGTGGCAACTTGATACCAAGAGCTTATTCTCACAATGATTCACTGAATGGTTTGGGTTGGAAGGGGCCTTAATATCACCTAGTTCCAGCACCCTGCCATGGGCAGGGATGCCTTACCCTAGACCGTGTCGCCCAGGGCCCTGTCCAACCTGGCCTTGAACACTGTTTAAGGAAACCTAAAACATTAAAGTTTCAGAAGAAGACATTTAAGAGTGCAAAACCTTCTTTTTACGTGTATTTATCTCTTGATTCTCAATTCCTTTATTGCAATTAGGAAGAGTTACTGTTAAGTGATAGATTTTTTCCTTCACTGTTTCTCCTGAGAGATTATCCAAAATACTAACAAGAATTATGTAGTCAGGGAAAAAAAAAAAAGTGGTGCTGATTAGGTGAAATGTAGCTTTTAATTTAATGACTTTTCATGGACTTGCAGCTGAGAGCTGATCCAATAAGCAACCTTATTGGAAGTGTTTTAGTGGTTTCTGAAAGAGCTGGGTTTTGGCTCAGTAACATTCTGTGAAGACAGGGAGAGTGAGGCTGACTTTTAAATGAGTTAAATAAACTAAATAGTCCAGCCAAAGACATCTCAGTGCAAAATTGCTAACACCCAAATAATCAACCAGCTGTACTCCGTGGAAGTTATGAACCTTACAAAATTATGGCAGTTGCTCAGTTTTAGTTTTGTCTTAGCTTTGCAGTGTGGAGGTTTTATTTTTTCCCATGGTAAAAACTAATTACATGAATGTCTGTTTTGCTAAACGTGTTAAACCGGTGTAGGAAGCTCTGCTTTCAGATTTGCAGCCTTGCTCAAAGCAGGGCAAAATGTGTTGAAGTACTAGAAGGGTTAGCAGCTTTCCAGTGCCTTAACTTTTGAACTTTCATGTGTCTGCTGTGGATGGCAATGGTCCAGTGCCCTCCAGAGATAATGCCTGGGACCAAGCATACAATTTACCTGCTTCATGTTCCCATTCTTGTGTAGCAATAGATTGGTCCCTCAGGCTTTTCAGTTCCTGAAAATTGCCATCACTTGATGTTCAGTGAAGTGGCTTCCGTTTGTATCATCCAGTTTCTGTGCCTGTGTCATACTATGCATTGTTACACACAAACAAGACTAAGAACTTATTCAGACACGCTTGAGAAATGCAACACTTTTCTCATCTATAAAACTGCCAAAGCAAGCTGAAGTATTTGTTTTTACCTGTGCCCATACCGTATTGTCCTAATTTATGAGACTGAAGAGATAGTTTCAGATGCTGTGCCAGTGAGAAAGCAAAGAACAGCTAACAGTAAAGAGGGTGTCAATTGGTGTGCTACTACCATTGTGTGCCTTCAGCTCCTGCACCATAAACTGGGACAGCTGCTTCCCTCCTCTGTAGGGAGTGAGGACAAAAGCATAAACACCTTCCCATTATGAGAAGTCAGAAGTGATAACACTCCTTAAACATGGAAGGGTTCACTCGGGGAAGCAACAGTTTTCATTAGTGATTGTGAAAGGCTCCTGAAACGTGTCTTAGAGTTTCCACATGTGATTAAGCATTTGTAAGGTTGGGTACTGTTCCTTTGTAGAAGATGCTTCCAGAATGGAAGCAGTAGTTGAAGGTACCAGACACGATGTTTTTTGATGAATGTGAGGCAAAGAAATGGAAAGGCGCAAAACCAGCATGAACATACGCCACAGTACCAAAGAGCAAATGTAATAGACTTCCTGGCTAATGAGTATTCTCCACAGAAACCCAGGATTATATCCTGAAAAGGGCATCTTGCTTCCAGTTTTGCTTCATACCTCTCATTTTCTCTCAATTGAATATGTCTTCTTAGTTTCTGCTAGCTTATGTTGAGCTTGAGAAGAGCAACATGCTGGCTGCATGCATACTGTAGTGGGCCAGTAAGAGTAAAATGAGGATCTAAAAAAGAAAAGTTTTTAAAAGCCAAACACAGACTTTCCCTGTTGAAAAGGGAGTTACTCTAGACTGACCAAATAAAGCCATGAAACCAAATTGTGCCTTCTAGAAATAACATAATAAAGGTTTTTCCCTTATACTCTTCTCGTATTACATCAAATGGTGGTAGCAGCATCAGGAAGAAAAAAACTGGATGATTCTTCATGTGCCACTCCCTTCTGTCTGTCTTCTTGTTCAAGCTGTGCAACAAACCCCTGCAGAGCCATCTTACGCTCTTCTGGTCTCCTTGTATCCTGTCAGGCTTCAAGACCCAGCCTAGGGGGGGTTAATGAGGAAGTAAGTCAGGGCTTAAACCAAGAATTAACTAACAAGGTAAGTGTAGGCTGCACTGCTCAAGTATGCAAATCTCTACCTATTTCTCAATGACTTGTATCCTGCAAGATGTCACACAGCAAGTAGCAGTATATGCTGCGTTCTTCAGCTGATCTGTGTGTGTGTTAAGTCCCATGGACCTCACTGTAACTCCTTTCATCTTTTCAAGTGTATGTGGATACTGTTAGAAACATTAAAATGAAATTTCCTATCAGCAAAAATGAATCACTCTCAGTAACAGACTAATAAGCATGTAATGGTTATATGTATATATAGTAAGCATATAATACATTTTACTAAAATAGAAATGAAAACCCTTCAAAAATGATCATCCTAAAAGTGAGTTATAAGTAACAAGCTCAGCATGTCACTGTTAATTACTAAAGAGACCGCATGGTACAAGAAGGAATGCATGCCTTTAATTAGAAATTATTTGGTAGGCTAGAAACTGTCCTTCAGGTAAATAAGGTACTACATTTAATGTATGTATTTGTGAAGATACTGATGTCAATACACTTATATGCAGATGAAGTAAGGATACTAACATCATCTTGCTAAGAAATTAAGGATTACTGTGAAAGTAATTTTTAAGATGAAAAGATTTGATATTCCAGCAACAGATGCAAGACCTTTCCCCTTTTAGCCTCAGTTAATTTCCAAAATGTATCCAGCTCAACTGAAATTTTTAAAGGAGTTGCACTTTTTTGTGATGGGTTCTTAAGAGCATTAAAAAGGTGTTCTCACTGCTACTGGTAGCATACATCTGTGCTTTGGAAGGCTATTGCTACACTGCACATTAGCTGACACCTCTGTTGGTATTATCAACAACTTGTTAACAGAAAAATCACTTGTCTGTGCTGGAACGGAGTAACCGACAAATGTGGACCTAGGGCTACTGATGTCTGCAATAAGAAGTCAAGGATTTGAATTAAGGAAGGAACATTTGTGTGTTTAACCATGGCGATATCGAAAGTAAAACTATGAGTAGTTGGATTACACTGTGTTTTTGCATGATATGTACCTCTTTTCTACTTGTCCCTTGTCTTAGAATATAGGATCTTTATGTGGAAAGTGCTGAGTATATTTTGAATGCTGTCAAATGTGACAAAGCTGATGAGACAGCTGGTTTATCCCAGATATGAATGTAGTAATGCCTTTGATGCAGTTAAAGGTAGGTCAGTGGGAAAGCACAAAGAGCTCTGCAGTGGTATCTGTCCTTAACATTCAGGTTGTTTTCTGAATGTACGACTTCAGACTTCATAGCTGCCAAAATAGCACCTCTGACAAATGCTGAAAAATGACCCATCTGAAGTATGAAAAGCAAAAGCAGAAGGTAAGTTTCACTCCAAGTAAAACAGTATTGAGAAATACAAAGATCTGTTCAACCCCCTTCCCCCTCTTTGTTTTTCCAAGTTGCAAAGTGAATAAAGTAGAGAGTATTGTTATGAATGTGAGCTACACTTCCTTCATAAAGGCACTGGGAAAGTTCCGTCATCCTGAACCCTTTAAAAGCCAGTTAAATTTGTTGTTTAACAAATACATGCTAAAAGTGACAGAACACGAGATACGGATTGTGTGCTTTGGACACCAGCCTAGGAAAGCTATATACCTGCCTGACATGTCACTTCCAGCTGTGCTTTGTGCAGAGCATTTAGCAAGCCAGGCTCACAGTGGTAGATGAAGCTGCTTAACAACTGAAAGTTGAGTTTTCCCGAGCCCTTGACGTTGTGTATTTTCTATTACTTCTATTATGTGTTTCTATGTATTTTCAAAAGAACTTGGAGAGCTCTGCCAAACAGCATTCTTTTAACTTAAAACATAACTCAAAACCCTCCAAGAGGCAGAAAAGCAGTTTATTTTATAAAGACCTCAAAAATAAATTCCAAACAGGCTGACAAAACCACAGTGGCAAGTTCTGGTATTTAAAAAATCATTTATTTTAGTGAATGAAAGGTACATGGACAAAATGTGGGTTTTGTTTTATTGTTTGGTTTTTGGTTTTGTTCTTTTTTTTAATATACAGCAAGTTTATAATGAAGGAGAACATCAAAATAATCCGTCCTTTCAGAATTGTGTTTTCCAATGATCCGTGTGAGTAGGTAACTGCACAGATACTTAATGGGCAGATGTTACAAACTCATGTGTTAACAGGAATGTGCAACAAATCCCGTTTTTTCCTACTGTACTTACAAATGTGTGGCAAGTAACTGTCATTGTATTACTAGTAAAGGGCTGTTCTTATTTTCCTGGCAAAAAAAAACCCTAAACTGTAAATAAGAAATGAAATACAACATTGTGAAAGCTCAGACTGTAATAGTTAAGGCAAAGAATTAGAGATCAAGTTTCTTAAATTCTGTTTCTGCTCAGGCTGACATAGTTTATGAACTATGGCAACATTTTCAAGCTTCTCTGAGCTGCCTTTCTAATGGAAATATTTATTTCACAAGTATGTAGAAAAGCCAAATACCAAGGAAAGGAAAAACACTGGCATGCAAAATGAAGCTGAAACTTGGTATAAGTTCTTACCTTAGGAACAGCCAGGAGCTGATCATGCCAAAGCTCTTGATGCTGTGGCCTCAGCAGCAGAAACTTTAGCTCCTTTTTAAGCCTTTCTGACAATGTTTTGGAATGTGCATAATCCACTATGGCATGTATTATTGTTGTTCCAGGGAGATTTTGCAGAGGCAACCTTCTCCAGCAGTTATTCCTGCCACCAAAGTACAAAGGGCTTTCAACCAGATTACTGGTAAGCTGTAAGAGAGCAATACAACT
The DNA here is from genome assembly GCA_025448015.1 of Bolborhynchus lineola. Lineage (NCBI taxonomy): Eukaryota > Metazoa > Chordata > Aves > Psittaciformes > Psittacidae > Bolborhynchus > Bolborhynchus lineola. Next base: position 21,917 of record JAOEHX010039444.1, on the reverse strand, counting down.
ACAGGAAACTGAATATATTTGTGTTGTTCTTTATAAAGGTTTTCCCATTCATTTTAATCAGTCAGATCAATCACTTCAACGATTAACTTCCACACTGAATTAAAAAAATGCACTGAAGATGCTGGAACAGATAAAATTGGTTAAAAAAAACAAAACAAAACAAAAAAAACCCAACCATCTGCTCGTAAGGTATTTACATCTGTATTACATAATCTTAGCACTAATTGTGCAGTCACCAAATATAAACTGATCACAAAAATATGTATTTATAATATATGCACCATTGTATGTCCATAAACAATTGGAATTTTCTTTACTCTTCATGTACCAAACTTGAAAGGAGAATACACTTGAAATATTCTTACATCTCTCCTCTGTAAAATTGGGGAACAACTGGGTCTAACCACAGCCTGGGACTTCACTTTGGTTGAGAGCTAACAAGAACAGGCGCCATTATTCACCTCCGTGCTATCACTCCTCTCATTGCTTTCCTGTCATTTCGTGCTTTGAAAATGTTCTTTCTCTAAGTGCTTGAGGATGAATAAAATGTATCACAAAATGTGACTGCTTTGAAACTACATGGTCACTCTCCCCACTCGCACAAAACTGCCATAAAATACTGCAAAATTGGCTTTCTACAACTATTTGCTGCACACTAGTTGCTTGTTTTCCACAGATACAGCTGACTGTGCAAAGCATAATGCAGTGGAGAAAGAGGCCCATTAGCATTCTTCATCCCTCAGTCATGTGCATTTTAGATATAAATATTCCTTCCTGAAGAGGGAATCTTCGTAACCGAATCTGTCATAAAATATCGTTATCATCTGTTATCCTGTAGTTTGGGTACTGAAGCTTGTCTGGTGCCATTTGTTCGTGGTATTTCTGATATTCCATGAACTTGCAAGCATCAGCTGCTGCCTGTGAAATACAGCAGGAAAACACAACGAAGCTTTAAAAAGCAAAGGCACAAACCTGAAGTCATCTTATTTCATCTCAGATTGATCCTGACAATAATCCACTGTGCCAGCAAACAAGAAGGACTGCTGATTTTACAGAGAGCTTGTTGAGAAGTATCGCCCAATTCTGCAATGCAATGGTTAAACATCCTCATTAGTCTGGAGAATACTTGTTCCTGTTAATGCTGGTTCTATCAGGTCTATAAAGCGACTTCAATAAAGAAATGTAGGAATTTCTTTAAGAGGGAACACAAGAAGTCATCACAAAGAAAATTTAAGAGGGTGCATACCTCATCTGTCTTTCTACAGTACCCTTCCTGATGAACTGTTTGCTACCGTGTGCTTCACGTGCTTTACCTTTAATGTAAAAATTCTTTTTTATAACATGTTCCAGCATTAATAGCATGCTGTGCTTCATATTCTAAAATCAGTATTAACTGTTCTAAGTTACTGTAATATTTTGGGGACCTGAAAAAAATCATAGAGGATTCACGCTGTTTTCTTGGTGTTCTTATGTGACTAAATCAGGAGTGTATGCTTCTCTCCCAGTGCTAGAAAGGAGGTGAGAGTGCACTTCAAAGCACAGTTCGGGTGTGGTGAACCCTTCGGTGCAGCCTGTGCCCAGCTCATCACAAGGCAGCAGAGGCTTGGTTTCTAAAGGCTGTGGGGTTTCAGCAGTTGGGCAGCCTGAATCACCCCTTCAGCCCATCTCCTGATGGAGTGGCTGCCCAGCAGAACTGGGGTGTCTGGTGTATGGCTCAGCCTATGGAACCCATATTTTCCACACATTACAGTTAATGTGAATGGACAATACAGACTAATGCTTTCAAGCATTGGTGTATTGAGCTTCAGGGTAATTTTTTCACTGCTACTGAAAAATGAACATTACTCAGCAAAAGCAAGGCACTTGTTTGCATTTGAAATGCGGTGTTATGTGACCAAGATTTAAGGATAAGGATAAATATCTTTAACAGTATTAAAAAGAAAGATCCTGTAGTAACTGATCATGAAGTTATGACACATGCAGATGTACTAATTCACTTAATTTGATGGATTTACTGTTCTTTTTCCACATTTGCTGCATTGGCCCTGGGTGCTGAGAAAGGTCTTAAACACAACAAAAGGTGGAAATTCCTGACCAGCACATCTGGAAAAAAAAACAAAACAAAACAAAAAACCAGCAGTTTATTAACTGAGAGCATGAGAACAGATTTCCCAGGATTTAAATCAAAATACAGTATTGCCTTGGCTTGTTTTATCTGGCAGGAATTTACTACTTGTCATTTCTGATGTTCTAATGCCACCATGCAACAAGCTGGACAGCACAGGGATAGGCACAGCACCCTCCCTCCCAGCAGCTGCGAGTGTAAAAACTTGCTCCTGTCGAGCTTGCTTTGGTGAGCTGGGAGGTGCCACATCCTCAGCTGCGGAAACCAGGTACCATTGAGACACAGAAAAATGGGGAGTTGTGGTGGTTTTTGAGTTTTTTGAGATTAAAAAGGCAGGGAGCCCCATCTGAATTCTGCTGGCACTGAGACATCTCTGAATATCGAAACATCATAGAACGGTTTGTGTTGAAAGGGACCTTAAAACTCATCCAGTTCCAACCCCCTGCCACAGGCAGGGACACTTTCCAGTAGACCAGGTTGCTCCAAGCCCTGTCCAACCTGGCCTTGAACACTGCCAGGGATAGTGCAGCCACAGGTTTTCTGGACAACCTGTGCCAGTGCCTCGGCACCCTCACAGGGAAGAACTTCTTCCTAACATCTAATCTAAATCTCCCCTCTCAGTTTAAAGGCATTCTTCCTTGTCCTGTCCCTACATGCCCTTGTCCAAAGTGCCTCTCTAGCTTGCCTGCAACCCCCTGTAGGTACTAGAAGCTGCTGTGGTCTCCCCAGAGCCTTCTCCAGGCTGAGCAAGCCCAGCTCTGTCAGCCTGTCTCCATAGGACAGGTCCTTTATAAAGGGCACCGGCCCTAAGCTTTTGTCCCCGTTCTCGCCGCCGGCGCTGAGGGGCGGTGCCGCCACGCGCCCCCCGCGTTGCCGGGTTACCGCGCCG